>JAZGTK010000004.1:358324-443024 GCA_036877625.1 Ambastaia sidthimunki | reverse complement strand
ACATAAACCTTTTGCACATTGCGTGTAATCGTTATGCAATTTTTAAAAACATAATTGAACTAGGAACACATTAAAACAACACACAGTTCAACATATTGGCCTCACATTCTCTAAAATTCTTAAAATACTTACAATTTATTTTACAATAATAAAGAACTAAAATCTTTTTTTAATTGTTGATTTTAGGTTATTGAATTTTGCTTATGGTCTATATAATAAATGTACCTAGCAAGGTTAAAACATGCTCAAGAAACAAATCCTATTCTTCCTAGCGATAAACAGTTTTAATTAATCTCTTGCCAATTAAAACATGAATAATCCTACCATCCCAATGCACTTAGTTTGAAGTGTGAGGCTGGAGAGTCTCATTAGTTTGAGACTGCTTTCCATGTCTTGTAATTGACAGACCTCATGAGAAAAAAAGATTTGAAATGCAAACGCTGTCTCCCTCAGGTCAGCATTTAAGCATTTTCATGGAAGGCTTCAGAATTAGTGGATTTGTCTGGCTTTTTTCAACTGATTGTGGGGTTTGTTGATGTCCAACTAACAGAGTTTTGCTCAGGCCTGTTCTTTTGTCATAGATACACCCGAGTGTATGAGCTTGTGTGGTTATATGTTGGAATACAAACACAGCAGAGTAAAGTTTTATTTCCTCTAAGGTTGCTTCCTCTGGATTCTTTTTACCCAGGAATTCACTTGTGTACTTTTGTAATTGTAATAAATGTCAGTACTCAAGATACTGTTGTCTTTATACCGAGCAAAATAGTTGTTCAGTTTGTTAAACGACACAATAAAAGCAAAAACATCTAACCTCACTTTAATTGGCTTCTAAAAGCTCATTGACTGCTAATAACACAACTTGATTGCAATCATGTTTAAATATTAATGCACCGCGTGGGAAGCACTGACTTTGATTTGCCATTATTTGTTGTAAACAACATGCTGGAGCTCTGTGGGACTAAAAGTTATCAAAAGAAATAAATTAAACAAACAGTTCAAACACAAACAATGTAGCACTAAAATATCACATAAAAACATATAGATACACAGACATTTATTTAGGACAATCCATGTAAAACTTATATAATATACATTTATAAGGCAGAGATTAGCAACGAATGCCTCACTTAGCATATTAACCATCCATATGAGACTGTTTTATAGGGTGTAAACAGGCATTCGCCAAAAACAAAAAAACATCAATAAAAACTGTCTACACTAAATTACTTTAATACCTAAGAAAACCGCTGGATGGAGCTCTTATTCAGTATTTTCCCAATGATAAAAGCTTTCAAGTTAAGGTTTTAGATGGATATAAAACAAGTTGAAAGTAAAATGAGCAGAACGAATTATAGTCAATGCTATACATTGAGACGACCTGAAACATATATTATATACACTGCAATGTCAGCCATCCAGCAAGAAAACAAAAAGCAAGCAAGAAACCAAGAAAATGTCACGTATTTGTATTGACAGTACAGAAAGTTGGGACCCTTTAGGGAGAGTTTTTTAATCTGATATAATCAAGAACAGCTGTACCCAAAGAATAGGTGTTTAGTTTAAACTAACAAACAGATCAGGAACACTGCATTTAACATACCAATACCAATCTGTAATGCAAAAAGCATAATTTACGTAACTATCCTCTGAGGGCAAATGCATATTAAACATGATCCGATAAAAACATAAAAACATGGATTAAGTAAACTGCTTACACAGTAAAATATATCTTCGTATCAGATCTTAATTAAACCCTTTGCTACAATTTTCATGCATAATTCATTGACAGGAGGAAAATTATGCATGTGCACAAAACAAATTATTACCACAGATGAAGCCATTTTGTGTCTTAAAGGCCAGTTGCTCTAGATGGCACTGTTGTAGCATACAGGGCAGTGCAGCCACAGCCTATAGAGTCATTTGGCTGATGTCCTCATTCAAACAGCAAACATCATTATTCTAATCACAATCCCGTGCTGGGAAATAGGATGGCATGATAATTAATTGTTAGTACATAACTGTGCCAACAACAGACAGACTGATTACTTTATTTGCTGAAAGAGGAAAAATGATAAGACATCATATGAGGCATGTTTACGCTAGATGGAGGATTAGAGATAGAATTTTAATGGTTTGTTTGTTTCAAGTGTATTATTTAAAGAAATGAATAGTGATTTTGTTTTGTGTGTGCCTGATACTTAATTTAATTTTATTGTTGATCTTCTACATTCTGAAACAACGCAAGATCTGCAAAACAGAACAGTGACCTGCCTTACAATAAGCAAATATTATTAGAAAGATTTATTGGCACAAACCTAAAACATGACCAAATAAATAAACAAAAACAAAGAATAAGAGTAAATTTGGTATTAATTGTCAACCACATATTCATGCATGCTCATTTTTATGGTCTGTCTCTATGGACCATTTACTAGAGCCTATCAAGCAAAAACATTTAAGTAAAAACTCAAGGATACTTATTTAGTAATTTTTCTATTGCTTTTCCAGTGTAATCAATCGAAGAGTCAACTTTGCAACACAATTTCAGAGAGGCACAGCTTCATTAAATTGTCCAATAAAATATTTGCAATAGCTCATTGGCTTTTGATGGCTATAATAAAGGGTATGACTGCCTCAAATCAGACGCATTAGAATTAATTTGCTTGGCATTTCACAGATGGGAAATGCATTTAGAACAAAACTCCCTTTCTAATAATTCCCCTCTAGGTTTCAGAAAAATGAACATTTAGCTCCAGAATATTACTGTAAAAATCTTCACTAAGTAATGAAATTACATTTAGTTTATTTATTTATACGTTCATGAGCGTTGCTGGAAAGCCACACATAACTGTACATAACTCAGAAGTCAATTAAGACACAGATCTTTAACAAGAATCTTGTTACGCCTGGATTAACACAACAAATCTTAACAAAGATTAACAAATGTGCACATATGCATGCAGTTGTCCTTTGATTTCATAAAAAACAACATAACAGAAGGAGCAACTCTCATTGGCTGTGCATATTCATGCATTTAAGATTTGGCCCTATAGTCTTGTCACTCAGTGAGAGATAAAACAAAGTGGGCACCTCTTCCACTGTGAATCAGCACCACAACAAGAACCTCAACACACCACAGTGAAGCCTCAGTACAGCCAAGAGTCACTTCAACTAATACCTGAACACAGATTTACAAACAAACAATAGATAGAACTCTGTCCAGATAGGCTATAGGGTTATGTACACAATTATGTGTTTGCAGGTCCTTGTCAGTAGTCTGTGGTAAACTAATTGTGAACTACACATGACCCCAATGTTCATTGAACCAGTAAAGAGGTGCATGTTCGTGAATGTGTATGTGTTAAAGAGGAGTTGAGGAAAGGGGTCATGTGTGTGTCAGTGTAAGGGAAAGGTGTATATCAAGCTTGTGTGACAGTATGTTCAGTGTTTCAATTAAAAACTGCCTCATATTGACCCTCATCACATGGACAACTGCAGCCTAGCCAACATGATCCAGTAAAAAGCAGAGAGAGTGTCTGATTATAAGCTGGACTGTATAATGATCACATCATAGAGTTGGCTGCTTTGATATGGATAATTATGTGGTATGACACACAAAGGCAAAGAAATGCTTAAAGGCAGAAGTCAAATGTACTGTCATCACCCACGTGACCTCTAATGACCAGCATTACCATGTTAACCGTGTTTTCAAGGGTCAATTAGTAAGGAGTGTAATCTGCTGGGGTACGACCTCAGTACAAAGATTGTATATGTGCACATACTCTAATTATAAAGGCTGTGATTTTACATTTACATGCACAGAGTACATTGAAACTTAGGCACATACACCAATTATAAAGGCTGTGATATCACACTTACAAGCACAAAGTACATACATGTGCATATGTGCGCACAGGCACACACACACACCAACGCTCCAATATGGAATATGGTCACGTTAACAAAATCTGAAGTGATGTGTGATTAATTTGACAATTAAATTGTGGGTAATTGGGACAAGTGGTAATTGGGACATTACAAAAAATACAACATTAGTTAATACATAAGCTAAAAAGAAAAACAATGACACATTTTTACTATTGTATGTTAGTTATCTTAAGGTATATTAACATTCATTTTTGTATTATAAACAAACAAGAATGATTAACAATAACAGTACTGTATATTTAATAACTAACATAAACGTAGATTAATAAAACCATGTTAAAATTGGTTATTTTGTCGATTTAATGTCAAAACAATGTCATTGTTAATTCATGATGCCTAATGCAGTTAACTAATGTTAATGACTCAGACCTTATTGTGACATGTTAGCAAAGCATGTTCTCCACTGTAAGCCCTTTACTTCTACTGAGCAGAGCTACAGCCACAGTAATAGTGCTGTGGTCTCATTTACCAACAGCAATGACTGGTATTGCTTATTCAGCTTTCACTTACTCCACAATCTGCTTTTCATTTTCAAATTGCTGAAAATAAATGTTTAACTATTAGACTATTTAGCAAAAATTGAGACTAAAAAAGGCAATTCATCCTTGTTTATAGATTAACAACACTACATACTGTCTTATTTCTTGTGAATAAGTCACTTGTGTCTGACAAGCACAACATTCTAAAAGTTAAAACAGAATAAGCAATTTATTCTCACCTTTCAAGTTATCTGATGTACAAATTAAATAACAGTATAATCTATTACCCATGTTTAACATTTGCATGCGATTGCAATAAAACATGATGCAAATGCAAAAAGATGCTACTCGCAGCACATTATGTTGCTCCATTTGCATTGCATTAGCGTTTAAAGCACTCAGACGGCTCTTCTCCGTTCGTCACTCATGTCTGTCCTATTAAAATGGAACTAGGACAAGCCAAACAGACTTTAATGTACACCAGCAGAGGACAAAACTACACATAAGGCCATATTTCATGTTATCTGTGCTTAACATTAGAATAACACAAGAGTAACCAGTATAACTGGATTAAATAGCCATTAACCCACTGAGGTTTGTAAACAAACATTTCCAAAGGCTCATTATGTTCAAATGAAATGTATGTGAAATTCTTGCATGTTCTACATTTTAATTAAACCAACAAGAGTACATATACTAGTAGAAAATTATTTTTAAAAGAACAAGAAACAAGATGAAACTTGCAGAAGTGTAGCTCAAAGCTTGAATCGCAGACCCATGCCAATTCCACAAAGTAATGTAGTGTGGAATTTTGCAGTTTTGGAAGAGCGAGGCACAAATCTAAATCTGGTGTCATGAATTATTGAAGACTTCTTTATAGAGCTTTCTCTACTACTGAATATGAAGCCCCATACAAGCTTAAGATCAAACACAACCTTGTATAATAAGAGTTAATGTTAAAAGTAGTTCCTACAACATTTTCACTTTTAATGAAAAATAGACTTGCAAGGGTGAGGGTTGTCAAAGACTAAGGCCTCTAGAGATGGTCAGTGTTAGTAATGTCCATGGCAACTGACTCTTTGAGTGAATACACAGGGAAATGAAAAAGGTAACAGGATGAGATTAGATGACAAGATGATGCGTGGTTAGAGTTTTCCCCAGCATGGAAAATGGAATCTGTTGTACTATCAGCCACCAGGAAATGCAATATAAGAATTGGCCTCTTATGAGCCCTGATGTAAAGGAAACTCTTCAAGCATGCATAGCAACACAGTTAATGACAGGCAGCCAATGGGAATGAATTCATAACTTTCATTCAATTCAATTTCATTTCAATCATTTAATAAAGACCCTGATTTTCCCTTTGGCTGTCCTTTGCGGTGACTTGTAGTTTTGCTTCTGTAACCAATTTAAATTACATATGCAATTTTAATGTTATCATTCTAGTGTTTATTTGATCCTAATACAAGTTCCACATACTGTAGAAGTCTGTTTAACCTAAAGTTGTCTACTTCTAATATTTCTTTAAATTTTATTCAGTCCCTCTCACCTCAGAACTCTACAATTGTTGTTCTGATACAGTGGCAGCAGTGTTAAAGCAATTTTGAAACTTATAATGAGAATCAAGAGATGGTAAAGTGTTTTTGCTTCTGAAACAGATACACCCTGAAGTCAGATTTAACAGTTTTTTTCCTGGGAAAAAAAATAATTCACTAGTGTGCATAACATTTAAAACAGCTATAAATTATAGGAAAGAAGAAAGCCTGTAATTTATTTTTGTGGAATCTTGACTAGAGTGAATGTGTCTATAAAATTCAGAGAGAAAAGTAGGTTGCTAAAATGCACTTAATTTGGCATGATAGATTGTGTGCACGCTTCAGTGACTGTAATTGAATCTGTGACCTATTTCCTCAGAAGAAAATTGTCTCTTGGGTTTGTTTTTTTATTTCAATGGAATCCAATATAGACTCTTTACAGCCTACTGTTAATATTTCTCCATGTAATGTATACATAACCTAAATTGATATCTGCTCACCCATTCTTGCAACATTGGAGGTTCTTTTTTGGTTGAAATGACATTACTCTGCTTGATTGATTTTAATCAAATCCTTGTCATTGTAATCACAAACTACATGGTCACAATTAATCAATAATTTAGGTGTAGTACTGCAGAAAACATTAAAATCATAAAATCAACACCACACTTTTTCTTGTTGAGTGCAGGCAGAGTCTGATAGTAAGTGACACATCTAGCAAAAATCATGCACAGAGCCTTTTGGCTCAATGTCTGATTCACTTGTATTTGCCAGGAACGGCAGTACAATACTTTTTCCCCTTTACTAAAGTCAATAATCTAATTCGGATGTTTCACCATCCAAAACAATCAATGCTCTCCATATTTAACTTCAGAACACAATCATGTTCCTTCAGAGCAAGAGGGAAACAGAGAGGGTAGCAGGTAATGAAAAGAAATGTTTGGCATTTTGTCTGTGCTGTCAGCTGAAATTGCTGCAGAAATAAACGCTTGCAGAAACAGATGTTGTGCAGACGTCTACCAAAAATCAGCCGCAAATCAGCACAAAAAAACATGAATGAGCTGATGAAGGAATGGATTCTATTTCTCTCGCCTGCCAAAAACTCTAAGTAGATTATAAAGATATCAGATTCTTCAACAAAGAGAAAACAACTAGAGACATCAAAAAGTTTGAACAAAATATATTCCTGTCAACATTAACACAACTGAGAACATTTCCCCAAACAGACTGGTCAATATCAAAAATTAATGACGGTTGAATTTTTTTGACTTGAGAAACCAGTTCGTTGTTTTTAATCAGTTCTTATATTTAATCAGTAATCAATCATTTCTAGAGGTATATTCAGTTTAATCCAATAAATGCAATATATATATATATTCATACAGTAGAACAAATGTCTCACTCTTTACAGAACTGCAGGAGGAATTTACAATCAACACACAGTGTAAACAATACTTTACACTTTCTGTAAACAATACACTTTCACCAGTTCTTCCTCCTGGCACCACTGACAGAGTCTTTCTTGGCTTGCTGTGTCGGATGCTGCTGCCTCAAGGGCTGGTTCTCGCAGTAAGCCAAGGCTACTTAGAGGTGCCATAAGCTTCGCACTGTTTGTGCAAGTTACAGCATTCAACATTGAAACCTTTGAGATATTAAGCACTGTATTTCCTCTACAGTGGCTGAATAAGTCAGTGCGTTTATGCACGGCACAACTGTGGTTACTACTAGGTCCCTTGGTATAGTAATATATTTGTCATAGTTCCTCATTCCAGGATTATATGAATTTAATGTAATCTCACAGACATAGTAAACAACCAATCAACCTGGTTTCAATCCACACGTTCTGCAGATTTTATTAGTGCGATATCACTGTCACACTGACAGAAAATGATTTCCAGGAATTATTTCCTACAAAACTTGGGCACTTAAGCAAAAAAAAAATCAGTCTTATTTGGTTAAATGTCTGCCTATTTCAAGAATTTCCTTAAACACAAAGTACAGAGCTGTGCTATTTTCTATTGTTGTGTTCACCCAAATCTAACGCTTTCGTAGTGGCCTGATCTGTCATAGGCATTGATTGCTGCCCATCTTTGACTTTGTTGTTTAAATATTCGGGGATGTATTTATTTTTACTGTATTACACTGTCTGTTAACATGATATTTTCTTATCGTCGTGTTTATATTCTACTCTTGACTGGCAGGAGATCTGTGGCTGTAGTTCTGTCGTATTTCATTTGCTTTAAAGCTGAAGTGTTTCCACACCAGTGCAGTTGTGTTTGGCTTTGAAATGAAATCCATGATTGCCAAATAGACTGCTACAAATGAAACCAAAGAGTAGCTGGCAGAAAAACACAAACCGAAAATTGTACATATTATGAACTTTTGCTTTATAACACTAAAGATAATTAGGTGACTGCTTCATAACTACTGTTTAGGGCCTGTGTGATAATGAACAGACAATTATACAATAAGTAAAAAAGCCTATTTTACATCAGTTTTAAGGAATAAGTCGTGATGCTACATTTAAATTTTATATTATAATATGTGGTAAATAACAAAATTATGCATATAATCAAGGGAAATAATTAATTACTGTAAGGATTTTTCTTGTTGCTGGTAATACAGATGACATTCTAAGTAGTTTCCGAGACTGAATGATTGATTAATTTAATTTCCTTTTTTAACTAGACGGTATTCCAGTGGTACCACCAAATGTTATTTTACTCAGACAGTTGGCAAAAAAGTCTAAACCCACAATGATGGAACACACAAGCAGTAATACATTTAGTTTTAGTTGCTTTCTACAAAGGTCAAAATAAAAGAAAGCTGGATATGAGGTTGTGTGGTGGAAACAGACAATGACAACATAAGGATTCAAATCAAAAAGTAAAACTTTTGTAAGATCTGTGAAATATAAATGTATCTAACCTCAAAGGGACCTGTTTGTAATGACCCTTAAGTCATTACTCTGTAACATGGACCTCTTTCACAGTATGTTTATTTCCCACAGATGAATTATTTAGCACTGACTTGGACTAGGAAAGCAGCAATGGACCCCTAAATACTTATCAACAACAATGTTTAAATTAATTTGCTGAACTAATGACATAACATGGCTAAACTCAGCAGTCCTTTTATTTCAATAAAAAAATGTTAAAAGACTAAAGCAGCTTTTCTCAGTCAATTTAGTTGCAGCAAGAATGCATCCCTTTCCTCTGATAGCTCAACATTGTTTATCATCAGTACTTCAATTGCCTGCCTCTCTTTTGCTTTTCTGTGTTATCCATATCAGACTAATGAGCTCCTCATCATTTCTGTTCTAATTAATGCTCCTTATTATCCTTAATTGTAGCCAAAGCTTGCTCCATCTGCTAAGTTGTGAGAGAAGTAAAATTGGGTCAGTGTTAAAAGGACCAGAGTGGTACACAGGGGCTCCGTATCATTAGTCTCACTCATTTGTTCGCGAGAGGAACACATTGTAAATGTTTGCTCAGTAGAGCGTTTTGCATGCCAATGAAGCTCTACTGATAGCGTGCGATAACTTTTAAATGACTGTGCGGAGGAAATTTTTACAAGGAGAAATGCTTGGAGAATGAGAAATGTTAAATCACTGTGTTAAGATTCTGCATTCTGCATTCTCTATATGCTACACTGTATATTATTTTATATTATACTGTATATTTATACCATTATATTATACTGTATACAATTTTTATACTATAATAAAATTTATTACAGCACAGATCTGTTAAAACCACAGTTTGGGGAAAACGAGTTATTGAAAACTGCAGTAAACAGCGCAATGTCTTTGGTTTAGTCACCTCTCACGACGATTCACATTTGCATGCAGGAAAACATTTTGCAAGCTCACAATACAATCAACAAATACACATAAGTCATTTTCTATCTGTAATATAAATGCACAAATAAATGCAGAGTTGATTGCATTTGTACTCTGCTTCAAAATGACAAGTGGATGTGCACTGCATTTGTAATCATTTCTGACAGGGTCATAACCACCATACACATTGAGGGGGAGGTGCTAGGGTAGGCAGTCTCTTGCATAATCACATCCAGAAAAGTGTCCACAAAATTAACCACTTTGACCACAAACTACAAACAATGTGCTATATTTTTTCTACTTTGTGTAACACAGACACAACTGCCTCAAAAAAGTCTTTTCATAGTGTTTTATGAATCTTTACTGGCAGTTTCTTGTTTTGTGCTTTATATTAGTGCTCCAGGCATCTTAAATGTTTGAATGTTACAAAGCACAAATAATGCATGGAACCAACCACTCACCCTGCCCCAGATGTCACAATTGTACTGATTACAATGGTAGGTTCTGACTCTCATTCTGTAATCATGCCTAGGGGTGGATTTAAAAGGTATCAACTGCTCTAATCCTTAAACAACTCTAAGACAGCTGTTTTTAGTCCTGTCCTTATAGATTATAGGCACAGAGTTCATCTCAATACACCCATGGATTTTAAAGAATGCCCATGCCCGTGTATGTTAATTTGTAAATATTCTTTTTCACTAAATTTGCTCTATTTCTTTATTCATCACCTCATTACACTCCTACACCAAATCTCACAAACAAACAAAGGGTTGTGAAACTGAAACCAATATCAGAAACTTGCTCAGAACTAGTCCACTGTACAATGTAGTCATTTCATTGATTTATAGATACTCCAGGGCTTTTAGATGCTATTTCCTGTGAAAGTGAATATTTTCTATAGCAGAAATTTGTTGAATATGAAATGGAATTTCAAACAGGCAGTTTACACACTTTCTCACCCCTGAACAAAACAAAGCAATCTAGACATAATCTTACACTTGACTTGTGCTTTTCATGAAAACTCTTGTTCTTGTCTTAATAGTAGCCCAGAGCCAAAGATTGGAAATGTGTTTGTGTGACCATTCCTTCAAACAACAGATTGACAAAATCATTGCCATCAGGAAGTGCATTAAACCACACTGTTGCTAAGGAATAACCAGTGATTTTTAGGAAGAATTGTTGTTTGGAGGAGCAGATTTTGTAAAGGCCCACAATTATTATTATAACTGTCCAGCTTTAGGCCAGGCCTTGTAATCCACAAGAACAAAATCTGTAAACTAAATCAAAAACAGCATTTTGTTACAGCTACATTCGACACACAATGATCCTGAAACCTGGTGATTTTTTTCCTCCTGAGTTTCTTTGCTCATTGGGTCTCTGTGGTGAGAGATGAGTTCAAGATGGACTGCATGCTGACAATGTGCAACCTATAATGATGTCTATGCAGGAGCGACAGTGTAAATGACTGATCTGTGGTTATTTCTGTGTCCAGCTGTTTTTCCTTCATTTTAGACCCACATCCTCTAAAACACCAGGGCAATGTTTATTCACAGTAGGCACTGAAGAGCCTTTATGGAAAAGGGCAAATGAAAGCTTCAAAACACTGCAAAATAATGGCGAGTTGGCCAGCAAGTAGTTCTGTTACTGGAAACTACAGAACATTCAAAGCTGTTTATCAAATATTCTCAACTGGCCAAAAGCTTGCTATGGCAATGTTTTATTAAATAAAACAAAACAGTAATAGTCAAAAATACATGAAGCAAAGCAGCAAATAAAAAAAGTAGGGCAAATCTATTTAACACAATTAAATTTGATAAATGAAACAAACAAAGTGTATGAGACAATAAACAGCTACTGTGTTTTGGAATTATAAATACTTCAATTATCACAAGTGATTAGCTTTATTTTCCAGTCCTAAGAGGAAAAGATGATGTTAAAGAGCCAGGATTTAGATAAAATCCCTGAACAGAACCAGAGCATGCTGACAGCTGCCTGTATTAATAACCATGTTTACCTACACTCAGCTAATTGTTTAGATGCTTTGGGATTAGCCAGCACATTTACCAGCAGTTTCAAAGATACTGCAGTCCCCAAACGTCTCTTAAAGATCTGTGCACAGCACAAACAAATTAGAAAATACATTTGTATTACAAACAGCAGACAATTACAGACACAAGTCAATGGAAAACAGATAATTACACAAACAACTGCAAGAACAAAATGGCTGTTTTAAACATTTCCTATGCAGAACTAACCGACAGTTCAATGGTTTTGCACACTGCCTATTATAATACACTTTCATTTGTCATCAATGGCTTGTTTAGACTGGGAGTCTTTGCTGACCAACGGAAACCTGTTTGAAATCAATCATTACTTTTGCGATTATGTTTGGTGGCGATTGTGTTTCTGTGACACTAGTGGGACAGAACTTACAAAATTCAGCTCAAAGAAAACCCATAAAGGGAGGTGAATGATCATACAATGCCGAAGTTCAAAGGTTGCTAACAGCAGTTATGTCCAGTAGAACAGAGCCAGACAATTGCCATTCTGGACTGAACCCCGAGAACGACACCATACAAGCACTACACTAGCACTAGTTTTGCAGTTGTGGACACAGATAGATGCAAACCTGCACAGATGACATGCAGGAGTCTGCATGGTTAACAGTACACAAGAAGTCCCTGCCAATAAGGAAACGTACATCATTTTTTATGCACAAGACAAACAGAAAACTGGACTTACTTCATTCTGTTTAAACATGCTGGTGAAATCTTAAGTCTAAACTAAAAATACTCCAGAAGTGCACAGAGCATGAATGTGCATTCACACATAAAAACAGTTTTCTTGTTTTTTTGTTGATATCTCTTCTTCTCTGTTACCTGACTAGGCTGTTCCAATTAAACTCTGCTGAATGGTAAACACTTTCGACTCAGGCTACAAGGCACAGACCATCTTACAATGTCAATTCTGTTCTCTCAACGGACTGAGAGAGGGTGGTAAGAATGAGATCACTGTTTTTATAAAAACCCTAATCCTTATCAAGAGAAACATACTACATGCTATTTTAACTAATATAAATTGTGTGCATACAATTCATTTGCATAGGTTAATTAAAACCTGTGTCCTGCTTTTAAATTCCAATGATTGCTGTAATAGGAATACTAATGAAGACACAATGCATTTGAATTCTGTTAATGACACTTTGGGCCTTCCCAAGTAAATGTTTTCCCAAACACTTTGTAAACTGGAGATATTCTGAAGTGTTTTATATGCATCTTAATTACACCAACAAATACAAAGGGGAATGTGTTTGCATTCCTTCGACATGACAACACAGGCATAATTTTTTCACGCTCAACACTGCAATAGTAGATTCATTGGAAAACAAAATAAGGGAACAAAATAAGATAAAACAAAGAAAGTTAAAACACAGCAAAACAAGTAAAAGGACTGATGCTTCCACACAGGTCTACTAGAAATGCTTCTGAAAGTCCTTGGAGAAAAAAAGCATCACCCCATTGTTCCACATACATATCCTGTTTCAGATAAACACAATACCTCTAGTAAGTGCTCTTGGAATTATGTATATGCTATATCAGATACAGACAAAAAATGCACGGAAGACTTCCTATTACATTTCCCCATGTCTCATTTTCATTAAAGAAGTGTCTAAATAAAGAACTGACAACAGCCTATATCCATGGTGAAATGCAGCTTTTGTCCAGATTCTACCTATAACAAACTATGAACTATGTAAACTAGCTACAGCTAAGTCAAATATTTGGGAAAAGGACAGCACCACATCCCTGTTGGTGCTGCTTGCAGGCTTGCAGGTTACTGCATCGGAACTTAGTTAAAGGGTGAATAATCTGTTTAAAAGGCATCCAATCCATGTAGAATAGCAAGTTTCTCTGTAAAGTGTGATCACTAACAACATGCACAAAAGTTACCCTGTTACTACTTAAAATGAATTTCAAACATGCAAAGTAGTATAATCCTTAATTTAGCATTTAAATAAAGTGAGATTTAGCTGTGATGAGCTGCAATGCACTCAGTGCTTCTTATTAGGCAGCCATAGACTCATTTTTGGTATTGTCAGAAGTGGTTATAAGGTAAGATATGATCTATTGGGATGATATTAACTCAAAACTAGGATGAGTGTGACAATATAATGACTTTACAGTCAGTTTATTTTAAAATCAATAAAGTCTCACTGCTGTTGCATTCACATAAAGGTTTAAACAGCCACAGAAATTTATCTTGCAAAAGCAAATGAGTTAAGACAAGTCTTTCCAAACACTGCTCTAGATTTATAGGTTCTTTCAGTAATTCTTTGACTGATGACAGGATTGTTGGTACAAAAATGCTGTCAGTCTGGCAACCGCAGTATGTCTTTTTTCTCATTTTTGCATGTTGACAGAGCAACTGGTAAGTGACCTACTTTTCTCTCAATCTTAAAAGAGAGGAGAAAAGAATTTCTTTTGAACTGTACCAACATCCAATAAGAGAGATCTAGCGAGATCTCAATAGCGTATGTGTGATTTATATGATAATGTGAAAGTTTTAGTCCAACATAGCATTTTCAAAGATATAACAGCACTTAATAATGTAAAAGATTTGAAATAAGCAGTCTAATTTTCATAGCTCAATGGCATTTCTACTAGATTTTATACCACCCTGAGATGCAAGTAATAACTGCAGCATATCTTTGTGACAAGTATAAAATACGAAAACGATGTCTAACAGACCTGAAAAAAAGATTTGCTTAATGGGATTTCCCAGTGTCAACGAGTAAGTCTCTATCTGATGAACAAGCTGACAACATCAAAAGCTGCACTTTATAACATGCATACCACAAATACACTGGGCATATTTAAGACTTTCATTTCTTAAATACAAAAAAAGAACTACTGTACTACTATAGGTATAATTGCTGAGCTGGTTCATATGCAAAACACTGTAAAGGACTGTATCATCAAGTTTCATGTTCAAAGTTTGACTCATTATCACAGGCAGAAACGAGTTGTGATTTGTTTCCTACATAAAGGTTAGAGCTTTTTCACAAGAACCCATGATTATATATTACCTGCCCTACTTTCCTTTTCTTAAAATAAACCTCCTCATTGAACAGATGTTTATATTTCAGGCAGATGTCAAGACAGCACTGAACACATGTAACTGAGCCAAAGTTGTGCTCGTCAAGAGAAAAATACACCTGTCACGCCGGCTCAGCTAAAATTTATCGATAAGAGCCTAGTACATAGTTCCTTCTCTCTCTCTCCCTCTCTCTGTGTGTGTGTCTCTTCCCCCTCTTTCTCTCCTCCTCTCTTATATCACAGAAATGATTTGAACTTAGTGACAGAGCCTAAGGCTGAGGAGACTCAGCTTGAGTCTTTTCACTGTTCTATCCAATGTTCTATCAGTTAAATAGCAATCCTTCAGCCGGCCCTATCTACAGCAGTTTGTCTGCCCCAGGGCCTCTGCAGCAAGAGAAGCGATCACACACTGCCACTTAAAGCAAGACATGCAACAGGCTTAAGTCAGTATGTCTTTGCTACTCTGCCTGTCCAACTGGGCATTATTAGGCAACATTGTCTTTAATTACATGTCTTCTTGAGACACATTTGCATGCGGATTGACACTGTCTGATCATTTGAACGCCAGATAAGTAATACAGATGAGCTTTCATGTTTTGAAAAATGAGCACTGACCCAAGATCCCTTTGTGCTTTTCCATTGTGTTTGAATTCATCAGAATTGGGCAGCTGAGGACTTCAAATTATTCTAAAAAGACATTTACTGCACTAATAATGTGTGAGCAATGATTTTTTTTTTTTTAAGGTTAATAAAATTGAGAATCACTTGGTGCTCGTCTCAAAATGTCAAACCAGTTCTTAAAACCTGCTCAGACAAAACACATTTTCAGCGCACATGCACAGTTTCTCTCTGTAAACTGTAAAATTAGGATGTACTGCAGTGATTATCTACAGTAAACTTTAAGCAATAATTCAGTTACTGTATATTCAAGATAATAATTTAAGTCAAAGACGGTCAAAGACAGCACTGGCCTCATTTAAAGTGCAAGTTTCAATATCTGTAAAACCGGCCTTGAAGGGACTTGGTATGGTATCAGAAAGAGGTATAGCACATCCCTAAGACTTGAAGTATAGAACCAGGCAAAAACATCCTGTATTTCAGCAGCCATCCCCTAGGACTATGGTTGATGTGCCAAAGCAGCTCAAGTTCACAAAAAACAAAGGGCATGTACATAAGCCACCTGCTGCTCTTTCACAATAGACTCTGTGGCTTTAGCAGGTCATCAAAACAACAAGCTAGACCATTGCAACATGACTCTCAGTTTTCCATAAGGAACGTCATTAATAATGCAAGATCACTCAGCAGCACCAACTTTTATTAAAGAAACAACTATCTTTCTTTGCTGTTGATGGGCTGATATCTCTATACAGCTTTATTTGGAATAAAAACACACCGTACTTCAACCACAAATAATAACTATTTGTAGGTACTATAATATTCAGGCCCTGCCTGCATTATGTGGAAAAACGGTTTCCACAGTTTAAAACAACCTAATAGACATTATACATAAATGACAGAATGAATAAAAAGGCTACACACAGCGGGATACATAAAGTTATTTTTGTATACAAACAACAAAAACAGTGATAGAAAAGCAAATGCTTGTGCAAGAACGTGCTGAGAAAATACATAAAAATGTTTCTGAAAATAAAAGATATATGAGGAAGTGAATCGTGGAAGTTTGTTTAATATACTTTTGTTGGAGTTGTGTGCGTGCGTCAGTCTACCTGAGATTCATGTTTCCTCGTAGCTGGATAAACGGTTTGTCGACTTTAAAGAACTTTGTCGGAAATTTCTTCAGCGCTGTAGAAATCCATTTTGGTGCTAAATACTGAGTTCCCGCCATTACCGTAATTACCAGATGACAAGCCCTGATGTTGTACTCAGAGCTGTTAATGTCTGCTGACACGGATCCGTTTCTATGACAACACGTTGTACTTTATGGTTTTCGTTTATGTTCATATCAATTTTCATTATGTCCCATTTACAAAAATTAATTACAAGAATTATTAAACAAAAATATTACGTGATAACTATTTAACTATATTTTAGACCTGTGAACTCTTCCGCATGACGTTACTGCCGTACAATCGGAGGCGGGGCTTTAAAAAATTCTGTGTTTACAAATTGCGACGCAAGTGCTATGAGCACAAGAGAGTTTTTTTTACATCGAAACGCAGGTTAACTCGCTTACGTTCATATAAGTGAGACAAACCTACCATTATTCAATAATGTTATCGACACTGCAAGCACGCAATGGCGCCTCAATAGGACGTGTCCTTCAATCGCAGAAACTCAACTGTGAACAAACTTCACATTTAATTTAAAGTATCTGTTTAACGTATCTGATTACAGCAACTCTATGATATAATGTCACTATTGTTTGTGGCATAAATAATGTTATTACGTTTGTTTATTTGTATTTTAGAGATTCTTTATGTCTTGTAGAGGACAAGACTAAAATGAAATTAAGCCGCAAAACGGTGAAGCAAATACGAATCAACCGCAGTTTCTGACAAGTACGGCCTTGTTGTAAAAGAAAACTAAACTTTGCTTTGAAAACTGCTAATAAAACTGAAAAAAAAACTTGGTACTGTATATATGGGCTCAGAGAATAAAATAATTGTTGTTTACAATGGACAAAAATAATGGCTGGGGGTAAGTAGGATAGGAGGATATTAGTAGGATATTGAGGTTTGATCTGGACTGCATGCAGCAACAACTTTGTGTTGTATTATACATAAAGTAATATTGAATTTGTCTTTTTCAAGCTTGTGTACAGATGTTTTGTTATTCAAACTTTTGTCCTTAGACAAAGGTTATGTGAAATAACAACATAATGAAAGACTGAGACTGAATTAAATACACTTGGTTGAATAAACCAAAGGAATATGAATTCCACTATATTTTCTGGCCTGTGGCTCTCACTTCCTCCTGAAATGCTTGTTATTCAAACTGTTTATCTTTCTTCTAACATATCTCATTTTCCCCAGATATATTGCACCAGTTAGCAGAGTGTATCAGAGATATCAAAGACTGGATGGCTAGTAATTCCCTTCTACTAAATTCAGTAAACAGATAAAGATATTAATTATTGGACCAAAAGCCTTGGAACATAACAGGCTAGAACATATACTACAATCTGTTAAATGTAAAATGTTCCAATGTTTGTAGAACAGCATTATTCCATATGTTAAAAATATTGCTAGAGCTATGGCACATGCTGTCTTCTTAATGCAGAGAAGCTAATTCATACATGACATCAGGACAATGCAGCGCTGGGTGGATGTCCTGCAAGCTCTATAAATAAGCTTCAGCTGGCTCAAAAAGCTTACTAAAAGCAGGGATATGATAATCTTGTTCAAATGTTGTTGTTTTTTTGTGGTCTGTTTGGTTTAATATCAATTTCATAGCTTTGAATAGCCCTCAGTACTTAAATGTCCTTTTATTGCATTATAATCTGTTATGTTTACTGCAATTACAAAATTCTGGTCTGTTGATAAAATATTATAATCTACAAAATATTACATTCTACAAAAGTTGGTAGATCCTTTTTCTCCTATCTATTTGCTCCTAAACTCCCAAAATTTTCATTTCTTACACAGTTTGGGATGCAGAGACAATCTCTAAGTGTAATTTTAGACTATAGACTCATTTCTTTCAGTCCCAGTTTTAAAAACTTTCAACTGCCACAAAAGACACTGCTTCTAACTGCACCAGTCTGAGGCACTGCATCTAACTAACAGCCAGTATGAGATTGACTTCAAAGATACTTACAGTAACCATCAATCTATGAGCTCATCTAATATCATACCAAACACTGGCCTCAGTTTACCCAGTCTATAAATATACTCTCTGATACTCAGAGTTTACTCACTGATACATGACTTGTAGCAAAGTAATATTGACATTACATTTATGCTGTACTGCCAGAGGAGAGCTTTGCTTCACTTGACTATGACAAGTCCACATATGCAGCCAGGCTTTTTCCCCCTGCTGCCTGGCCCTGTGCAGTCATACAAGGCTTTTACATAAGCAGGGCTGCTATTCTGGTCCTACTGACAGCAGATGTGATCCTAAATTTAAGTGCTGTGCTTAGTGAGATTTCCCAGGCAGCTGGGAGAGAGATTAATAGGGCTAATGTAGCCTCACCAGATCCAAAAAATGCATTGTAATGTAGCTCAGGCTAAGAAAATCTGCAGCCACATTGAAGATGTAAAGTTGACTGTTTAAGGGAGATAAGACACATGGGATACAAGGAACATGAGAAGATATTTCAGCATGTGATGGTCAGTGCTATTTAGAACAGGACACATTAAAGGTCCTGTTTCTGACAGACATGGTGTTGTTTTACAAGTTATTATCAAGGCATGCTACACAGGATACATTGCTTTTAAATGAGGGGTGGGGGCAAACTGACTCAAGTATAATTTTACAACCTCATGGCAAAATGTGAATAAATTTGTGTTTACTTAAGGTTAGGGTTAAGGGGATAAATAAGCCACCATCATAGATCATTATCCTGAAAGCATAATAAATGATATGCCTGGTGTGAAAGCCATGAGTAGTATCTGGAACAAATAACTCTAACACTTCAGTCACACTTCCAAAAAATCTATAATTTTCTAAATTATAATTCTTAACCATTGGCAAATGTTCAGCCTTAATTTCTTACTGCCTAGAAAAGAAGATCTATTTCATTTTGCTACTCAGATAAATGTATTTTGCTGTCAGCATATTTAGATATTTTTACTGTGAAACAAGACAAAAATACTGAAGGCATGGATTGGGCAAATCCACACAATCATACTCACATAAATAAAACATTATTTTAAAAAAAGGAAGGACGGACAATTGTATGTAACTGAAAGAGTACATACACACTGTACATACATATGCAAAAACCAAAGCCATGAATACATACAAACTCATATTTTAACTCTATCACGTATTACACTGTCTTAAGTCAGCGTGTGTGTGTGTGTGTGTGGTTCTGGTATTCACTGTGTTATGGGAACCAAATGTCCTCAGAAGCAAATTTTTTAACCTTAGGTTTTTCAACATTTATTTGGTCCCCATGAGGAAATAAGCATATACATAATACAGAATGATCTTTTTTGTCAATCTAAACTAGCAAAACTTTTCTGTTATGGTGAAATTGTACAGAATATAAACCATCACATCTATGTGTGTGTGTGTGTGTGTGTGTGTGTGTGCATGTGGTTGAGTGGTAGAAGAAAGGGAAGGTCTGTTCTGCTGCATGTCAATATGACCCTTCTTAACCAGACTGAAATTTGAGATCCGAGGTTAACATAAGCTAACTGGTCTACTGCTGCCTGGTTCTGTTGACACAGTGCAGTGAGAACTGAAAATGGTTTCAAACAAAACAACATAATCACAGATAACAGCAGTTTTAACTTTGCTTACATGTCATATTTTTAGATTAGTTTGAATCCCTCAGAACACACAAATTGAGCAAATGTATACCCTTGAGTACTCGGCAAGCCTCTTTGTATAAAAGTATCTGCCAAAATGCATAAATGTAATAGTCATATAATAAACCACCCCTCAATGGTATGTACTGTAAATTCTTTGTTACTCATTCTAATATAGACCTGAACGTTACATTGTAGGAATAAATGTAATTGCTTTCCTTCCCCACCTCTTGAGCTCTTTCCTTTATTTTCCTATTTAAACATGGTTTCTTGTTGTCCTCGCTCAAGGCCGACAGGCTCTCTCATTGGCAGAGACATGAGAAAGCAGCTGGGTCTTTGTGTTTGGAGGAGCTTCAGGTAATCAACAATGCAAGCACTTACCCACAGTCCTCAGTGAAGAGACTGTCGTCAGCATGGCCAGGTAATTGAATGCATTAGCTCTGAATGAAGGACTGTTGTTTAATCCTCCTGCACAAACATCTCTATCTACACCATTATCTTCCTGTGTTGCTGCCTTCCAAAGACATCCATTTACCAAATACACATTTGCAGGAATATACATCTTCACAGCAAAGCAGCTGTTTAACAGGAAAATAAGGTCTTTCTTTGTGTGCCTGTACTCATGCTGTTTACAGCTTCACTGCGAGATAACTAGCCTGCTGTAAAAAGGAATAATTTTGAAAGGGAGTTTTATTGGACTACTGAATGAATCATCTTAAGACTAAAAGGAAAACAGTACCTTTAACCTTTTTTGATATGGAAAGGGTAATTCAAACCTTTACACAAGTGCAGTCACGTGTTAGGCAGATACTTCTGTGGAAAATGTGATGATAATTACCGTTTTGTCCCAGCAGCTGGTTAACAAATGTGTACGATTTATTTAAGAGATGCATGAAGTAGAGAAAATATTTCACAAAAACACATCAAATCGACTTGTTATCACCAATAAAAGGACGGAAACACTAAAACATATTTTGAAAAAAAACAAAAATATAATATTTAAAATGTACCTGAGCAACTAGTCATTATACACACCATTTCCTTCTGCTTGACCTAACAGTAACTGAACTGTAATGATGTAACTACAAGTCATTTTCAGCATTATTTATACATGATTTAGTTTAATGGCCTTTGCCTTTCACTCTGCACTTTATTCCCACACATAAAATACCTGTAGGGTATGTTGCGGAAGAATATGGGTAGAGAGTAGACGGAAGCCCCCTTTCCCTGTACATCGTCCTGCATATCATACAGCCAATGAATTCTTTGTCAGGAGGGCAAAGGAACATTGTAGTTCAAACCATCACAACAAGGCTGTTGTCACAATATATAATAATATGGTATGTGCTTGCTGTGTTCAATTGCTAGTAAAATGGAAGATGTAGAGACATAGTAGAGACATAGTCTGAACATCTCCTACTAAAATATATAACCTATAACCAAAAAAAATTAGTATATCTGCATTTAGAAATTGATCAATACTATAAAATAACAAACAAAATAGATATGAGAACAATATATTCAATTGTCAAGAACACTGTTTCCTAATGACATATATAATACACCAAAAAAATCAATAATTCTCTAATATAGCTGCCCATAGGCTTCTGTTTTATCCCTTCTGTCTGTAAGGAAAACTGAGACAGCGGATAGCAACACAGTCATAGAAACAGAGAATGACTTGAGTCACCCATTTGTTTGTCTGGAGGCTACAGCACACCTTTATGAGCATCTCACTCTCTCTCTCTCTCTCTCTCTCTCTCTCTCTCTCTCTCTCTGCCCTGTCAGGAACCCTTAGAACCACCAGCTTATAAACAAACTCAGACTGTTTACTCAGACTGCTTAAACAAGCAGTCATACACGTAAACAAACCCGATGAATGGCTCTAGTCCAGAGATCTTGAAATATTGGCAATGTCTGAGGCTTTTGATTCTGTTTATAATATGATTAAAATGTTAGTAGATCAGCTTGATTTAGTTTAATGTGAAAGCTTTATGCAGTTTATCCAGCTACTGAACTCTCTCGGAGGTTACAGAGAAACAGCAATAAGATAAACAACCAAAAATGTTGATGTGATTATTGCAAATCTTTATGCAAAGTATTCAGTGAAATATAACATACATATGATTTTAACAGCGTCAGTTGAATATATACACAATACATGAATAGAGTACAAATAATCTGTGGTATCATATTCAGACCTCATACACATATTTGCACCCCTTGTCCACCAACCCAGTCCCAGTCCTATTCTGGTTCCATTCCATGCATTTCCACTGAAGAAAACATATTTCTGGGCCGGAAACATTGGACTCACACCAGTCCCTAAAACATGCTGGTTACAAACACGGAACTGATTTTGTCTTTCAAAGCAACAGCAGTCTGGGTAAACTGATGTGACAAAGCTAAATAGCTCTCATTATAATCAATGATACTGTTTGCACCAAGCGCCAGATGGAGTTGATGGACACACGCATAACTATTTTTGTTGCCCTGTGCTAATCCAGCATATATTTTTCCAGCCATTGAAGATTAAAATTTTATTTATTTTATTTATAATTTATAATTTTATTTATAAATATCATATGTACCAATTCATAGCAATTGACGATTGATGCTTTATTATATATTACATTAAATAGCTTCTGATTATTCAATCAAAGCCAGCTTATGATGGCACACAGACGATAACAATAAATTACTGTAGATGTTAAAATATGTTCTTAAATCAAGTCGAAAACAAAGGCTGTTGATCATGTTCCATTGTGGGTCTGTATTACGTCAGTATGTCAGTTACATCATCATTGGCTCTCAAGTCAGTGGAGATACCGGAGGTTCACAGATCATCTGGTTGAGCACCAGCTCTGGCATGATCACTGGCACCATTTTAGTGAGGGGATGGAGTAATTGAGAGACATGTGATCTGTGTGCCTGGACCAGACATGAGGCTCTATTTCACATAGAGATTGTATTCTCATCCAACCTTCTGTAGAAACAACTGCTCAAATCCACAGTTTCATCAATATGAGGACATGGCTGTTGACTTCTAAATAAATGATGTCTTTGTCTGCTGTTTAATTTTTCATCTTTTGTGTCCACTGTCTTGTTATTTATTAGAGAACTACATTGGAAGACCATGTTTTTATTGCAATTCTGTTGTGTTACACTAACACTGAATTACTGTGACAGCCAAAATGAGTGTGAGTCTTGCATCAATAATAAATATGACAAGGAGAGCCATTCAGTTTCTGGGGGAGGGGAGAAAACCTGTCATTAGAATCCCATTAACCGTTTGTGTCATGACATGCTGCTACGAGACAGACGGGGAGTGTTGGAGAGAGGCTGGTCATCTTTTGTGTTCCATACTGGTTTTGTTGATGGATTTCTGAGCTATTCATTGCTAAAACACTAAGATTTAAATCAATTGTAGCTTGGTGAAAGTCCAGCCTCCCTGTTTAAAAACAAGACTTGTGTAGGTCTGACCTTCAGCGCCCTACTGAAGACCTAGTGTCAGGTATTTACATGACTGGCTTAGAGGTGCATAATGGAGAGAGCTTTTCTGAATAAATGCAAATAGTTCTCTGAAATCCATCCCATAAAATGAAAATGAGTTTCTGAAATCCTTAGGTGGAGAATGAGTTTTCATGATCTGACATTTCAGAGAATTATGTGAGAGAAGTATATAGGCGGTTGTTGTGGCATTTTCCATTAAGTTTAAGAACCTTTGAACGCTTTCTATAAATTGGATGTTTATTCTGTAATGACCTAATTTCACCGTGAGGGAACTTTGAATATAACAATTATAATTTAAAGCCAGCAAACTCACATGCTTTAATGTTTCCAGGCTACAGCATCTTGTCGAATAGGAGCGAGATGAGTTAATTCACCCTTATTCCACATTATATTCTCTCATAAAAAACACAACAATTAAACATTTTTCTTGGCCTAAAAAAAATCAAGCATTGAGAAAGCACTCTAGGCAAAGCAGTCCAGTCAAAGCTACTGTACCATGTTTCTCAGACAGCAGTAAGAAATCTGTTCAGCTTGCCCTGGCCATAAAACAACAATAACCTCTTTATGATAAAATCCACCATGCTGCCAGCTGAGTCTCTGCTTTCCCTTTCAGGCAAAATAAAAGTAGAAACAAGTGAGGGTCCTAAAGAAGAGAAAATGGAGTCTTGGATGTGTGTGTGAATCAGATAAGAGAATGAACAGGATAATTAAACTCATGCTGAGGGAGAGAGGAGGGGAAGAGGGTGAACAAGAGATGGAGAAGAACCTTGTGTAAACTTACACTGTTAACAGATCGTCCACCTCAGAATAAAAAAAGAAGGAAGGAATGAAAAATGAAGGATAACTAATATATATGCATTCACATGAAAAATACAGATGGTAGATAAACAGAATGGAATAGGAAAGAGGAAAGAAAGGAAGAAGGAAGAAAATAAGCCTTTATTTTCATTTTCTTTCTTTTTATAGAGTGAGATGTTATCTGATTTAAGTAGCTTGACAGGGAACACATCAGCAAGTCTGACAAAACATTGAAAGTAACAGAGTTTAACAGAGTGAAAGGTTAGTATTTCTAACATAATCACAGTAAAATATAAACTGTTTTTCTGGTGGGCGAGTAATCATAATAACATACTGTGTGTGTCAGCATCACTTGAAGATCTTATAAAAGTGTACACTCACACATTTTCCCTGTATTTATTTTTAATGAGCACATATACCCACACAACAAAACACATTAAAATCAAAATGTCAGTGTCAGCATGAACACAGAGTTCATTCTCTTATTAAAAAAGGTGTCAGGCCAACAACAGAACGTCTCCCATATGTTTCTGTGTTAATAGAATTTTCTCAAACTTAAACACCTTTTAGTGGAAATTAACCAAAGCACCTGGTGCAGCCATCACAGATAAAGACAGGATGCTTTAACTAATTGGTATGTGGCAGAGGGGGAAATAATTGGCTGATCCGAGGTCTGATGGCAGGAGAGACAGAAAGCTGTCTGAAAGGACAGCTTTCTGCAGCTCTATGGGGAATTATCTATAAAGCGTTTATATTTATTCTCCCTCTCTTTCTCTGAGCACAGATAAACAGAGTTTTCTGTGACTCATGTGTCAAGGCCATGAAAGAGAGCCATGATTAATGTTCTCTGCTCCTTTTTCAGGCACTATTATACCTCCCCCTCCCCATCACACACACATACACCCTCAAGACTCTTTCTTTACAGCTTACATATAGTACATGGATTCTGTTTAATATGCTGTAATTATTTTTACTTAATATAGACACAATGTCGGGTAATTGTAGCTCACTGGTAGCGGTTATATGTGCAAGTAAAAATTACCAGCCAGCAATAATGTCTGGAACATTCATATTACAGTAAGCCTTATTAACGGAAACACATCACTGGAACTGGAGTGTTAATGACAAGCTGGTTTCAAAGCCATTTACAATAAGTTTCAGTTGATTTAAAATGAAACCGAAGAAGCAGGCTTTTATTAATACAAAACAGTAATAGTAGCAAAACTAAACTTTTTATACTAAAGTCATAAAAGAGCAATTGTTTCACTTTACATCACTACATAGCTTTAAAAGGCATTGTATAAGTCATAAAAGGTTAAGCTATTTGTATCTGTAAATAAAAGATTTAGTAATTTAGTTGTCTTTATCAAACATGCACCGCAAAAACATTAACCTTACATTAGAACCACGACTATTTCATGCCACAATGCATCATATTACGTCAGTTCTAAAACAAGATTTTATCAGCTTAATACCAGCTGTTCAAACCTACACCCTAGGACATCAACAGCAGGTCTAAATAAAGCATTATCAGAAAAGCCAGTTAGTGTAAATATAAAATACTAGAATGCTTAAACATCCAACATTCTCTTTTTGCCTCATGTTAAATCTTATTGATACCAAAAAATTGTAATTAAATTTATCCAAAGATTTTACTTCAAGCACCGATATAAGATTAGAAATAAATTGATGTCTGAAAAAGAAAATGGTATAATGTATTTGAGACAGAAAATCTATAATAAAAGTGTTTGTACATCGTACATTGTGTTTGTCTGCAGCTGGCAGCATGAAAGGTGTGGAGGTAGAGCAGTGTGGTTTGCTACTATGCACAGGATTTTATTGTTGTGCAAGATCTAAATCATGTTGTGCCAACATTTCACATTGTTGCATAGCAACAGCAGGATGAAATAACCCTAACGCCGTGGAAACGGGGCAATGTTTCACAGTGCATTTCTCTCCTTTGGATAAAGCGGTCCTGACGTCCCCTGAGAGGAAAAAGAAGGTAAAATCATGAGTAATGATCTAACGGCAAACAAAGACGGCTTTATAGCTTGAGCCAGATGGAAAATTCAATTTGGAGCAGATAAATAAATAACAGAATGCAATAATGTAAAACTGCACATAAAGCATGTGCACCTGGCACTGAGGGAGCAGTCATTTTGGAAAAACCAATTGCAGTTGATATGAAAATATTCATTTTGTGCTTCTCACTACATAATGTTCAACATGCACAATGTTTGTGTGTGTTAGAATAAAAGTCACAGGACGGAAAGCCATAATCCGCTAGTCCTTTTCAATTTTGAATTTCACAAAACCATAATATGTGTCTACATTTATATGGTGAAAAGTACAACAGAATCATAAATTAAACTGTCACATACAGCACATGAAAGAGCTGCAGTTTAATAAATACAACATGGTAGCAATTTAGCTCTGCCTCAAAACCTATTGAGCTACCAGTTCAGACAACATTTTTAGTTAGCATTAGTTTGTATGCTCTAAATTGTAGACAGCAGATTCCTCTGCCTCCTAAATACAACATTTTATTTAAAATCTGAGACAAGATTGCACGTTTCCTTTCTGTAATGCAATCCCACAATGCATTGCAGTGAGCACAGATTTTCATCCTGTACTGTGGATGGACCTGAGATACAACAGTTATAGGACCATTCAAAAATGATGCTTTTTATTGCTGTTGTATATATGCTGTTTTTTCGAAACTTTTTATATAACAAATTAATTTATGAGCATGATAATTTGAATAAAATGTTTAAAAAAAAAACAGAATTCTATGTTATTACAGCATGGCATGACAATTTTCCAAATAGCATCTTGTGTGCTTCAGTGGGAGCAAGGAAATCTGACCTTTCTCCCAAAGAAGTTAACACGGTCAATGTCACAAATTCTTCACAAAGTCTTTAAGCTGTGTTTACTGTGGGCCAGTTGGTCTATACTGACAAAAATCACATCACTTCAGTCAAGTGGACATGTTTACTCTTCTCAGTTAGCACACTACACTGTCACTCTCTGGTAGAGCAACATGCAGAGCCATCTCCTGTGGAACTCTCAGCAATGTACTGTAGCTCCCAGCAGCAGATGGTGAGAGATTATATAGCCCAGTGTACTAGTGAGGCACAGGGTCAGAATACTGAGAGCTAGTGCAAGGACATCACTGTTCTGTAATTGGGCTTAAGGTCAGTAGTACCTGACTGCATTACAGCCTGAGGTGATTTTTGCACATGTCGTTAAATTTGTCACATCTGTCTAACCAGACCTTAATGAGGTTGCTGGGAAATGGTCAGTTATTATTTCAGCTACAAAAAGCTGTCATATAATGTTGAGAAAATCCCATTCAATCAAACAGAATGGACAGCAAGCCATTAAAAATACAGGGTGAAAAGAAAATCCATTGCATGCAATTGTCTGAAGCCCACATATGGCTTTTTTGTGCATTCCAGCAAAATCCATTCACGCTTCATTTGTTTAGTTGGTTTTCTGCGCACTTCCTGACTGTTTTTGCTTTGCAAGTGTGAAGGCTCCAAGGAAACTCATTCTAAATATTTGAATTCCACCTTTCACAGTAAGAATAGTCTTGGAGTAAATCTATATGGAGTATGTAGCCTGTTTTATCAATGAGAGATCCAAGCCCTGGAAGTAAACTGTATGAAACATTTGACAGTAATGGATGCCCTGTCTAACATCAAGCTCAGAGGGTGAGAGTAAAACAGCAAACAGGCATATTTCATCATGACTTGACATAAATCATGAACACCTTCAGGCTGTTTATAAACTACCTATGATAATCTGTAAATCAGTCCAGTATGTTGCATTTCAGTGGGCACATCTTTTCTTTAGGGTATGTGTTGAAACTTTATAGTCTATTTAGACTTGCATTGATGTTGCACATGCCTTACCAATAACCATTCTGTTTAAAACAAAGATGAAGTGGACTAAGACACCACAAAGAGTGGCTGCTGTAGGACTTTTTGTACTGGATATATATCGTATAATATATCAAATTAAATTCTGTGTATTTTAGATGATTCATTCAAATGACCGCAAGGGCATAATGCAGCTCTGCCTGGTTCTTCACTTTCACTAATTAAAAGCCTCAAGGGCAAGCGAGCTTGTTGCAAGTTTATATCAAACAAAACTGATCACAGCAGGTGCACCGTTCACTCTGAGGAACGCCAGAGAAAGCAGAACAAAACAATGCCAATAAACAAGTTGCTGTTTTTTATTTGCATCAGCTGAGTGACAGATGTAAAGTGGTGGTAGAGGAGAGGTGCTGTGGGTTTCTCAATGTAACAGTGCCAGCTCTCTCTCATCAGATAAATGCTTTGAACTCAGCGGGCAATGAAACTGACACTAATGAATGTGATTCCCCAACACTGGCTGCCAACAGCAGGAATAAAACTAATAAAGCATGTTCAGTTCAAAGGTAGACAGCTCAATATGGATGGAGTGATAGAGGGACTTGGCTCACTGAAGTTTAGACTCAAGTACATCAGATAGTTAAGATTAAACTTATGTGGACAGAAGCCCCGCAAGGGTTGTGGGTTGAGTGCACTTACCCACAATGCACTGCATATGTGGTGGGGTTCAAGTTTGGCACAGTGTCAATTAAACAGTTTTACGCTTTTGAAAAATGTAAAACAAAGAGTTAAATGATCTGTATTATTTCCAGATTACTAATCAAATATGCCAATTAGTAAAGTGACCATTTGCATAAAAGGCCTGATATCCTTCTATTGCAGCACACGCGGTGCTCTTTAAAACATTGTAAATCATGCTGGGGTATGAAAAGTGTAATAGTACACAGATACAAACAGAACAATACACCCTGTGTTAAATAGAAGCATTTTTACGAATAGACTCTTAAATCTCACTGTGTCTCTAATGCTAGTTTCACCCATGCCCAATTATCGTAATGCTTCCTGTTAGGAAAAAAGCAGTCCTTTTGGACCAATTCTCATGTGTATGATTCCTTAACAATTGCTCAAATAAAATCGTCTGAGAGTAGGGCAATGAGGGGCTAAGAGGGGTTCTCTTATTGACCAGTTCTTGCATCAGCCATTCCACATCTGCAAGCCATTGAGACATTGGTGTATGACTCAAGACCTGTGCCACCACAGCACGTATACACCTGCAGTGCATTATTCACTGGGCACTGAGGTCAGACAGTTTGTAAATGGAATAAATGTTGTGTCAGAGAGGTAATTGGGCCGCCTCTTTTACTTTAAAACTTAACAACAAAGATAAATTATAGTATCAACAATGTTTATTTGCAACCTTCAGCCTAAGAAAGCAAAATAAACACTGGTTTATGTACTCAACACAGTCAGTGGAATACGAATATCCATAAATGTTACATCAGTTTACAAATGCAATGTCCAGTCACAACTTGGTCTGGGTGGTGAAATTTGTGTTGATACAAAACAGTATACAGACACAGGGACAAATGCATTCTAGCATTCATAAACAGAGGAATCCCACACTCAAATAATGCTTGATTATTACATGCAAAATGTTGCTGATCAGTCAGCTGAAAAGATAATTTCATTTTCTCATTAGTACCCTGAGCCCGAGGCACATTCCCATGTCAGTGTTTATTACTCTGAAAACAGAACATTAAAATCATCAGCTTGTTTAGCTCTGATGCTGTGAATCACCACATTTATAAGAGCATGAGGCAGAGAGACAGAAAATAAAGGTACTGCAGAATGGAGATGATAATAGGAAACAACCTTTATTCTTACAGAAGCAATGAATTTATAGCCACTATGACCTTTTCCTTCCCTGGAGATTTGTTGCCATGCCAACTTAGATCACATTTTTTGACATGGTATGAGGCACAGATTGTGTATTTTGTCAGGGCAATTTCGTTTTTATAGTATGGAGAAGAATGAGCTGTATGTCTGGGAAAACATCTGACCCTCACTGGTTTTGTTTTAAATCTGATGACTAGTGGGGACTTGAAACACAAAATTCCTCTTATTAATATTTACTGTTCACTCCCATATGAGGTCTTGAAGTCCAAGGCTGGATATATTATTTATTACACTGAAGAACTCTTCAAAGCAGCTTGAAATACCAGGGCACTTTATTAAATGTGACAGCAACACAAATGTTTAGCTTACTTTGGGACTGATTTATACTGTCAGGATAACATTATTTCTGCAACAATCTCTCAGCCTCTCTCTTGCTCTCAGGCAAAAATTTGACTCATCTTATACACCCAACTGACCAAAAAGTATACATTTAAAAACACCACATTGTAAACCTTGTCATATGGTGATTGATTTAAAATTACTCCATAGTTCCAGTTGCACACAGGGGCAACACACTCTGAATGAATGCAACTGGTAGCTGTTACTTTCTCCATTAGATATTACAAGGCCAACTATAAATGACTTGATATGATTGATAGCGTTCTACAGTTCTACAATACTTCAGGGACTTTTGATATTTATATAGTTCCAAGCAGTGCAAGGTTGGAAAGATAACAAGAGATTCAACTTCAGAATCATTTAATCTGATGAAAATGAACCATGACATATTGGCACACAGAAGATTCTGTCTCTCCAACGATGTGCAGAACAACTTTATTTTAAGGAGATTAAATTATCCTGCAGGTTTTACCTAAACAGATGCTGTTTATTAACACTAATCGGTGCACTGTCATTATTACGCACACTCAACATTACATGATCAACATGCAAGTTTGAATCAGTGGAGTCCCAGTTGTGTTTGTGCATTCTGCTGTGTCTAATGAATTACAAGATATGACAACAGCGCTGCCCGACACAAAAGCCAACCGTACATCACTTCCAATGAAGCCTAATGATTTGAGTTTGCCAATCCGGTGAGGGGGAAAAAGATGGCAGAACCAGAGAGAACAATAAGGAAAAGTTCATCAGGGCTTGGTCACTTTATTTGGCAGGCTGAGAACAGGGCAGCTGTTGAAGAGTCTCTATTGTATTAGATCTGTAGTCGTCTACAAAAGACCGTCATCCTCCTAAAACTAGGCCACTGACCCAGAAACACACAACACAAGCCCGACATAAAATACAGCTCTCAGAGCTCACAGTCAGGCAAACAGAGAGACGAAAGCTGGTTTAGACGAATCCTGCTCTTGTCCAGATAAGTCATGAGCATTTCATGACAACACAAACAATCACAAAAAATAATTGGTTTGTTTGTCCAAGTGCAAACACAATGCTATGAACTAGAGCTTTAAAACTACTTTACTGTAGCTGGGTGTTTAGTGTAGTTAACTGCATTCAGATATCCAAAAAATCTAATCAAAATCACCTGATGGTTCCTGTTCATTATTAAATACAAGCCATCTCTAGTAGAGCACTCAGGAGATGACATCACAACACATGTTCTGACCTTTCCACACAGCCAGCCTCCCTGTTTTCATCTGCTACTGCTGTGGAGAACATCACAGAGAACTGCCATTTCATTTCTGCCGCCTAGATCATTTTCACCTTTTATTTCCTGAAGAACTGACAAGTAACCAAACTAAACGACTACTAAGTCAAGTTTAATACCATCATCATCAACATCATTAATTACAAACTGTATTATAATTGTGTTTTGATTGCTCAGATGACATTATTGTGTCATAGCAGCAACAATTAACACAGTTGGGATGCACTAGATGGAATTTAATAAATGTAGATTTCCATATATGGAATCATAATTATATTCAACATTAACCACACTCAGTAGAAAACTATTTTCTAAGACCTGTTTTTGTTGCAAATTAAGACCATCAAACAAGTTGGTATCTGCTTTTAAGTGAAATGTAATCGCCTCAAAAGGAGCCCTGCTGATCTGCACATACATATTAAACGGCATCAAGATGTTCACATGCTGTGATGACATACAGCAATCCATCAGTTTTCTTATATGTTGATGAAGACAATTATTATAATGCTGTGGCATTAAAATTAAACTCAGCGATTACAGTTGTCAATTATAACAATAATAAAAAAATACCAACAGCATATTAACTATTACAGGATAATGTGACCAAATATACTTGTAACAATTTAAGTCTTACACAGCAAGGGTTAAGAGTCATGAGCAGTTTAAATAGGAGGTGAGAAATAAAGCAACAACACCCAAAGACTCACCACAATGCAGGTTTAAAAGAAGCATAAGTCCAAGCAATGAACAAGGAAAACATGAACTTCAATTCACATGACTAAATGAGGTTAAAATGATACGGGTGAGAACAGGAAGCGGGAGAAAGAAACAACTACAAACTAAAAGTACACATAGTAAAAGTGCATAGACAAGCACTATGAACCGTGTTTCTTAGCTTTTTTGGCTAGTGTGTGCATAATGTTATACAGTAACTTACAGTAGCCATTTTAATAATAAAAAATTGATGTTTAAAAACAAAAGACATTTGGTCTGTATAGTCTGATACATTCTAGTATGCCATTAGTCAAATATCCCATCCAGCTTGTTTGGATTCATAAGATGAAGTGATGGTGTGAAATTTAGGACACTGCTGAAAAAATGAGGCCCATATGTTTGCAGACGGCTTTAGTGGAGGTGGGGTTTAGGATATGGTGATGGGGGAGGAGTTCTGTCAACCTGATGTTGATGGATGAACCCTCTGAAGATCATGAACACAGAATTAGTGCATTAGGAGCTGTGTGATAAATAGCCCCAGCACCTCAAAAGCCTCATAAACACATAGTCAAACACATGACAAATTGAATGGAAGCATGAACATAATAAACCAGTCTCAGAGCCGGGGCTAGGTACATAAACACACATTCACACACACCATCACACAACTGGGGTGGTCGAAGCATGTTGATTAAAACTGGTTTATTATAGATGGATCTTATTTATACTGTTTTGGTCTATTGCAGAATGAATTAACTAGCCTTTCAGAAGATCAGAGATGGTGGTAAATGCAGTATTGTTTAAAATTTACTCTTTAGTGTAGAGCCACACAGTCTCTGTTTTGATGTTTAACTTCATTGTAACTATTAATTCATATTTTTTTAAACATGACATATCATGACAGCTATTTGGAAGAATTTTTATCTGTGTTTGACTACATTACAGGTTTACATTCTTGAACATAATGTGTCTTAAGCTATTTTTTCTTGATTTTTTCATTTGATTATGAACAAGTCAGGCTCTGTAAAACCAAACTTACATAAATACAGATCCTTTTCATTAAATTCCATGCAGTTGAAAATTCCATGAAATGGAGGATTGTTGACATGGTTTTCATGCCAACTCGCTGTCTGTGCATTCATCCACAATTCAACTCACACTCGGACCAAACCAGGTCTCAGGTCTCACTAATTTACAACTTCACTAGTGAATCTGTCAGTAGCTGGATTTGTTAAGAAGGATTGTGATCCAGCTCTCTGTGAGTGTTGGCCTCATCTGTGTAAAAGACAGGAAGAGTGTATAACCTCTGACAGATCTACCGTCATTCCTTCATTGTCTCGTTCCTCTCTTTCACTCTGCCTCTGCCTGGAGAAAGTCCCTGTGCTATGGAAAGCATCATGTCTGTTTGCAATACCAGACAAAGAACGCCAAGCCCTTCATATAGACCAGTAGTGCTTGCATCATGCATACCCTAAAAAGATAGTTGTGAACCATTTGAGAGCCCTTGTTAGTTTGTCACTGGGCCCTGTGCAGTTTGCTTACCTGTCTCAATAGGTGTAAATGATAATTAATTTGTCTGCTGCATAGTGCCTATTCCCACCTGTACAAGGTTAACACCACAGTAAGAATAATGTACTAAGAGTGTATATCTGAACTACAGAATTAATTTCAACGATGATGGACAAATACATATATATAAAAATTTTAAAATGTAATGCCCTACGAGCATTAAATTGCAACTTGTAAATATTTCATAAGGTTTATCTTTACTATCTATCGCTAATGGAAAGATCTTCCAAACTCTGTTCGGTCTGCTGCATCCCTCACTATATTCAACAAACAGCTAAAAACCTCTCTTTCATAAATACCTGACACAAGTTTGATTTAAAAAAAATCTCTCCCAACTGGTATTGCCTCTATCAAGCAGTGAAATGTTGTACTAAAATTGTAACTGTGTACTGTTATTGTCTCTTTATGATTTATCACTTTGTTTTCCTCACCTTGTAAGATGCTTTGGATAAAAGCATCTGCTAAATACCTACATATAAATGTAAGGCTACATGTAATGTTCTTGCGGTCATTAGTCAAACTCATCAGGGACTTTAAATGATCAACCATGAATATGGTTTCCTCATTCTCTATTAGATGGTGAAATGGAGTCCACAAAGTTCAGAGAGACAAAAGGAAAGATTTACCATCTCATTTTTAACTGTTTCCACTGCCTCTTTTAAAAAGAGCATTCCTCCTGATAATCTGTAAAAGATTTGTTTCTAACTCTCCTTTCATCAGAGCAATGTGTTATTCCCCCTGCCCTCTCTCTGCCTCTCTCTTTCAAACTTGTGTGTAACCTTTTGCTGCCCCCATTGTTTGGCTTTTGTTTGGCAACAGCTGTTGGGGTGTTTTTTTTGGTCAGCTGTGAGAGCTCTAGGCACAACAGGAGCAGATGGCGTTTTGCCCTGCATGAATGGAGAAATGGAGGAGAAGAGCTGAATAGAGGCTCTTTGAATGGTGTCTGTACAGCACCTGCCCCTTGTAGCTCCGCACAGACATCATAGAATCATGGCCTGATCTGCTACGGCTTCCTTACTGTCGTACGGAATTAGACACAGGGAGAGAGTGATGTAGGGAGAGAAAGAGAGAGAGATGGAGAGAGAGGGAACATGGCTTGTTGCTTGTGTCCACATTTATTGATTTCTCTGAGACCGCTGGAATAATGTGTTGTATAGTAAGTTTGAGTTATTGGATATGACACAGCATGCACATGTAATCTATCACTTTGGTCTCCCAGTACACTTTATCAGCTTTGTTGCTATAGTAACATGCCAGCTCTGTAATAGCTTACATTAACAGCCTAAGTAAGTCACAATAAAAAGCAATTTTGGAGAGTCAGGTTTCTCTGAAAAACACAAAGTCTATCAAATACTGAAAAGGAATTGGAAAGAGGAAACTCAGGGGAAAACAAGATATGGTTTTATATTCTGCAAGTGAAGGAAACAGAATGAAGTAAAACAGCTCTGTCTTTCTCTCTCTCTCGTTCTCCCAGAAACATCTGTCAGCCACAGAGTTTAGTTCTCTGTCACAACAAAGCAATGTTCTTCAATCAATGATAGCTTGCAATTTTGAAATGAAACTCTAACTGAACATTAAATAAATGTAACAATAACATTAATAAAGAAAAGCCCCAGCTATGTGCAAACTGTTTCTAAATACCAGAGTCATCGGAATTAAATTGGTTGTGTTGGCCTGAAAAATACTGACTATACAATAAACTGTGTTTTGAGATTTTCTAGAGAGAATAAGAAACTGTTAAGAGAACTGCTGGCCTTTAACTGCCTCCAAGGTGAAACAAAGTCTTATTTTTGGTCTTGTCCACCCCAGTGATTTTGAACCAGGATTGTTTGTTTGATGACCTTTATGAGTTCCACCCCGAGACTGGTGGAGAATAGTCAAGAGCCCACAAACTAAGAGAATAAATTTGTTTGTGAACACCTCACAGCTTTACTTGTGTACACTGGCCATGCAGCTTTAAAGTATATGCTGTTTTTCTTTGACTGAATGAAAAATACACATTAAATTCAATCTCTTTATGCATCTCACCAATGAAAAGTGTCTCAGTTCATGGAATATTTATGAGTCAAAAAATAACAATAATAAAAGAAAAACAAATCAGCTTGTAGATTCGTATAGTCAGCTAGAACTGCTGTACACAACAGCTAAACCTCAATATACTAACAAAAACATATTAAAGTGATTGTAGCTTAGGGGAACCATGATTTGAAATTATACTAACCTAAATCCAGAAAGTTCATAATATGTGGGATATTTATGTAAAGAAAACTTACTGAAGTCAGAATATTGAGAGCTTCATTGTATTCATCATTGCAGAGGGAGCATGAAATTTAGCTTCACAGAATAATCACTCATGACATTAATAAGTGAGTTTAAGTATCCTGTGTTAGAAAAACTATTTTCTGGGAATTTAAACTTCAATTTGGTCTAGTTCTGCTCTTGCTGCCAGAGCTGAGAGGGCTGCTGGGAACAGCTAGAAGCCCATTTGATTTGCACTTGGGAGAAATTGGGCTCTGTGTTGTTGAAGCATTGCCTTGATAAAGTGGTTTGGAAGAGCAAAAGCTTGCGGTTACTGTACTGAGTAAAGGTATAATATTTATCTCACTCTTGAGGCTTTCTACTGTAACAAAACCAGTACTAATTAGAAAACACATTTTGGGGAAATTTTTGGAAAACAAGCATTACTTCTCATAAACACTTCATAAGGCATAGTATCAAAGGTAACATAAATAATTGCCAAATAAAAGTACATTTGAATTTCTTTTCCTACACCACAAAACAACAAATAAATATAAAAAGTTAGTAAGTAACCTGATCTGTATTTGTTTAGGGACCATTGTTTGCCATCACAACTGTGAAACTAAGTGTCATTATAACTGAGCACTGCTTTTGAATGGATAATGCGGAATAAACTAGTGTTTCATTAAAAGTTTATAGAAATTATGTATAATCAAAATATTTCAGAAGCATGTTACTACTTTAACAATAATATATTTTTGCAACACACATAAAATTATTTTAAAGTCTAATTATTTTAATAGCAAAACATCGTAGCACATTTAACAAACAACCAGTATTCATACATTGCATGTTGCTAAGGTTATGCTCTAAAAAAAAACTTCCTTTAGTCTTGAAAGTCAAGTTCTTGGTGTTAGCCTCAGACTCAGACCCAGCTGTTGGTCTTTATCATTCAGTCTGGGGAGTCTTTCATACAAATGTTCACTGCAGCACCAGCAGGTCAACAACACCTAAACAAAGTTCTGTCTCTCACTGAGAGGTCAACATTGTGCAAACAAAGGCTGCCATCCGACCCAGGGTTCAACAGGATCTTGCCCAAGGCTAGTCAGCCAAACACTCCACTCTCTGTAAGGCCAGGTGTCTCAAGTCAGGTCAAAGGTCACATGTGGTCAACCAGCGGGAGCTGAGTGGGAATAGGTTAGTTTTGTTAACGGAGGGCAGACGGCGTGGCTGACTGGACAGCATTATGGACGTTCTCTGGTTGTAGGTGACCCTTGCCCTACTCAAGTTCTACCCTATTTGGTTATTGTTGCCGAGTAACACAAACAATGTCCACAAACAGAAATTCTCCATCTGCCATGTAGCTGTTTATCAGTGATTGCTTAATCTGTACTCACTGTATATCCACTTAAAGAAACTGTATCAGTAGTAACCTGAAATCACTATTCACAAACAACTCATTTAATTCATATTTGCAATTACTGGTAATAAGATTTAATGAGGTCACTAACTATAAAAAACAGATTTTGCCATTTTACTACATTGTTCACAGCAGCTATAGTTTATAATGGGGTGGAAAATATTATCAATTATAATATGATACTATTATTTAGCAATGGGCAAAATTGTAAATGTGTGCTTTAAATCATGGGTAGTCATTTTTTCTTGGTGCATTATACTGAAACTGACCCATGACACCAGAAGCTGCTGAGGTCACTCTTAGACCTTTTCTCACATTGTATCTGGGTAGACAGCAGGGTAATGGAGGACACCAATCAATCATTGATTGATATTACACAAACGGGGCATTCACTTTGCATATGTCTTTATGTAAATACCAAACATAGCTCAAGATGTACAAATGCACATATCCTAAACATAATCTTAAGATGAGCTTGAAATGCATGTATGCACATACCACTAAATATCAGTGGACACACATTGGAAATTAGGTTAAACGCAATATAATAATATAATATATAATAATTGTGCTGTCAGATCATGTGACTGCAGTTTGGACTAGATTCCACTGATAGAAGTGCCCAAATTTAACAGAGGGTAATTCCAGACGAGGTGGAATTTACGCTTGCTTTGGTGAATTTATTAAGACATTTTTAAAATGCTTGGACACACATTAACTTCACAATGTCTTTACAGCAGACCAGGGAGACACGCTTAATAATATGTTCTGCTACATTTTAAAACATTCACATTTTCCATTATGAGGCAATGATTGAATTTAAATGAGGTCCTTTAGATGTTTGGTTCTCATTCTCGCCCTGAAATGGCACACAATGATACAATTCATAATCATCTGTGTGCCAACATCATCAGCACCACAAGCACATATAATCAGGTTTGAAAATATCTGCATCCCTTCATTTATTTATTTATTTAGCACTGGGGTGTGTCAGAGTTCCAACCCTTGTTGTGAGATATTTATCCTCACTGAGGCTGTGTGGATAACAAGGTTTACCAAATAACAAGGTACTGCATGCATTATTGATGCTGCCCTCCATGAGAGTGTTCAGAATAATAACCACTATTTCCCAGTCCCTCATTACTGGCTGTTTTTAAAGGATGTGTTTGGTCGCCATGGACACCACTCTTACATTCTATGCTTAGCAATCTTCACCCTCTTTCTCTCTCCCCACTTCTTGCCATTGAAATTCAGGGCATGCAGGGTACTCGCTGTTTTTAATTTTCATTTCATCATAGGCGCTTAAAGACTGTTGCCAGCACTTATTTGCAGTTTTCCTGCAGACCTCTCCACTACACCCTCTGACAGAACAGATGCTGCAATTAATCACAGAGTGAGTGTGGGCTTCTCTGTGACACAAAACCAGACTCAAGAGCCAATCACTGCAGCCGCTCTCCTCCAAATTACACAAGCATTCTTGAAATTAACTGACTGAGTACAAAATGCAGTTTGAGAATTCTATTAATGCTAAACAAAATATGCACCAGCACAGACTCTTCCCTTCGATTTCATTTGGACATCTTCATATAAAAGCAGCAGATAAAGACGCTTTTCTAATATGCTCATTGTGTGTTTATGATAATTAGCCTTTGTAATTCCACCTCCCCCCACAAATATTCTTAAATGAAGGCTGAGAGGTCATGTTTAAAATGTATTGACTGCACTGCAGACTGCACAAATGCTTTCACGGAGTAACACACAAATACAGATGAAAAATACACACAGACAATTTCTAAAGAATCTAAAGCAATAATAAATGGGATCATTCTTCCAGCTGAATTGTCAGTATGAGGTGATGGTACAAAAATACAATTATATTCCCGAATCAACTGAATACTTTAAGTACTGATGTCTTTATTTTAAATCTTTCATAACTAACAAGGACACATTGAGGAAATATTTTATACAAAAGTATGGCTAATATAATCTTTAAAATGAATCAATTCCTTGAAATAAATATTTTTGATTGTTATTTTAATTGCAAACAGTGAGACACAGAGAAATATAATACAAAATTATGGCTAGTATCATATTGATGATGGAATGCGTCTTTAAGTGTGTTTTTGGATGTCAAAACAAAACTTGTAACTTAATATATGACATGTAGTTTAAAAACAAGTGGAGCTTTCAACTGACTTGAACTGTTTTTACCATCATGTTTTAAAAGCAATTAATGTTGAATTGTAAGCAAAAATACAAACAAATGAATTGTTGCTACTGTAACTCATAAAAAAGTAGAAAAGAGCGCTATGAGATAAAGCAGGACACTGGTCAGATCGCCAACTTCTGCATTTAAAGCCTCACATATTAAAACTTTACAACAAGAGGTATGAAAAATTTACAACTTCATTTTCTTTTATCTTTACCACTGATTCATTTACAGCTGGCACAAAATACTTCCATGTCCATTTAATGGTATTAAAAAAACATCTGATGTAAGAGTCCTGTCTAATTGTTCTCATTGTGATGTATGCGATATCATGGAATAAAAATACCTCAGTCAGTAAACCAGTAATTTAGTCTTTTTTCATAAAATAAGTTTTCATTACACAAAAGAAAAACAGAAACATAACTTATTCAATAAAACTTCTGAGGTAAAGATAATTACAGAGAAGAATTGTTGGAGTGCCGTTACTACACATGGTGGAGTGAATGAGATTTTGAGGGTTTTGGCCAGAAAAGAAGAGCCTCCATGAACTTCTGCTCTTCTCTAAAAACACATACAGCAGGTCATAGAAAGCATTAGGAGATGTGATGACTGAAGAAGTGATCTATGAAGGTCTGTCCATTGTTCAACATCACGAGTTGTTCTGTTTCACTTGTGATTTCCTTCTTTGATAATGTAGCATGAGATATCTCAAACACCACTCGGATATAAAAGCACAATGATTTAATGAGGGTTTCCCAGCAGTGAATGTTAAACAGTTTCATCTGTGGCACTGCAGAGGAGTATAAAGGAAAGGAAAAAAGGTAAGATTCACAATACGCTGGCCAGAGAGTGCAAGAGCCATTAAAGTGTGTCTCTGATGACCAGTCTAGTACCTGTGTGTTGTTCAGTTTATAACATTCCTTTTTTTTTAATACAGTGCTTTTTTCTGAATTTTGTCTTGTGGTGAGAGTCAATCCAAAGACACCAACCTTATAAATAAAGCTGTTAAATAAAACCAGTCAGGTGTTTCTGTGATCACCTCAAAAATTTTCCCATGTTATCATGCTCCGGCACAGTTTAAACTCCACAACAGAGAGAAATAAACAAAATGATCGAAATGTACAAACGAAAGACTACAGGGCTCTCAAGTCTATGAACAGACTTTCTTGTAGCTCAGCTTATAGACAAAATATCCAGCTAAGATGCTTTGTCCTTTTAACACATATCTTATCCATCTAGAACAAAGGACAGTTATTTGTAGAACATTCATATTTTTTACACACTTCTTAAGTGCAACTTAAAAAAGCAACCATGTAATGATGCTTTTCAATAACAACTTCCTTCTGCCTTTCTCTTTGAGCTGCAACTGTGGGTCTGAGGGGTTTTGGTTCAGTAGATGCTCACTTGTGACAGGACCTGGGCATGAGCCTGTACTTGAGAGGGATGCTGCTGGGGCGGAGGAGGGGGCGGCGGGCTGCCGAGAGAGGTGGAGTGAGGTGTGCTGGGCGAGTGCTGCACGGGAGAACACTGAGACTGCGGCTGGGACTGCATTTGATGCTGCTGCATTTGATGCTGATGCATCTGCTGCATCTGCTGCATGTGTTGCATTTGCATTTGCTGCTGTTGCATTTGTTGGTGCTGTTGTTGCATGTGATGCTGCTGAAGCTGCTGCTGCAGGTGATGCTGGAAATGCTGCTGCTGCATTTGCTGCTGAATCTGCTGATGATGCATTTGCTGTTGCTGCATTTGATGGTGCTGCAAGTGTTGCTGCATCTGCTGCTGTTGCATCTGCTGCTGAATGGTTGTGTGCCGCGGCTGCATCGGTGGACTCATTTGTGATGACACGCCTGACTGCGGGCCGGCCGCTCCCATCTGCCCTAGCAGCTGCGACTGCACGCCACCGGGTGTCATGCTCTGATGAGCTACCGTGACAGAGGTGACAATCTGGCTGTTGCCTACGCGCATCTGCAGAGGCTTTGGGGCGATGGCTCGAGGCAGGGCCTGCTGGAGAGCCTGTGCAGCAGCAGACATGGAGGGGTGCTGGGACAGAGGAGAAGGCAGTACAAGCGCTGGGGAGAGGCTGGTGGAGGCGAGAGTCTGCTGCACTGAGCGAATGGTCTGGGCCTCCGCTGACTCTGCAGCAGCCTGAGACAGAAATAGAGAGAGCAGACACATGAATGTCTATACTGCTAAGATGAGCAGACAGATGAATTCTTGTACTCAACAGATTCTTTCTTGTGCAGTGCCCTCTGCTTTATTAGTGCTGATCTGGTGACTGACTCAACAGAAAAAGCTGTTCAGAGAAAATTGCTGCTGTCTTGCTTTCAGTGATCTAAAGAACCTGCCATGGGTGGATTTTCTATTATTTAGTAGCCCAGGAAAAGATGTGAAATAAGATTTGAAATCTTGCTCACTGAAACCGAACCGATGTGATGACAATATCAAAATGACATAAATGTAACTTAAATAAAAGTCTCCAGTGCTTACATTGACTATGATTGAACAAACTTGAGTATGTTCAGTAGTGCTAAATAGTGTGTAAGGTTATATGGAGCTCAAATATTAACATATAATTTAGCAGGAAATAACAAATATGCAAATGTTCTCGGCTGATACAGGGAGTTAATGAGGCATTACGAATCATATGAATATCTTGTTTTAATTCATTAGCTGTATTTACTGCTATTTTTACATCTCTACTGTGAGGGCAAAAACACATTCACAGTCACAGTATTTAATGGGAAAAATTCATACATTTTATTCCAAATTGTTTCCAACTGGTTTTTAGAAATGACATTTTAGAAAAGCAGTGAATGTCAACTAACGCACCCTCCCAGACAAACAGGCTAACTCTCAGACTAAACCACCGTTTGACAAGGGGAACAACTGCTACATTAAATCACCTTTCAGTTGTCAGCAGTACATTTATTACATTCACTGAAGAATTTACTGCTCAGATCTCATCTTTTAAAAGTGGTTTATACATCAAGGTGAAAGTTAGCCAGTCTCAAAGAGAGAACCTTTAACATAACAGAAATATAATAGAAAACATGAAAGGAAATAGAAACAGATAGATGGAGGGATAAAGAAATATCTCACCTTTGACACAAGACTCGCGCGGTACGCTGCCAGAGCCTTCAGGTACTCTTTCTTTGCTGCTTCTGTTTTGCTTTTGTAAACCTGTGGAGAACAGAACACATGAAGTGTGATAAACAGGTAATTAGCGGAACATTGACTGGCAAGCACGATTCTTACAACAGCAAGAGCCTGCAGGCTTCATCTCAAGCAGTAATAAAACTAAAGAAGGGTGAAAATTAACAAAACGCCTGACATGAATCATTCAGTGCAAAACTGCAAGCATAAATTAAGAACATTTGTTATACAAGAAAACTAATAATGCTTCATAACAGGAGCCCTAAAGAACAATGTTTTGCACTGAAGTACTTAATTTTTTATGATATTTGTTAACATTTTTTAATTTACAGTCCTTTTCTAATTTTACCTGTTTCTGCTCCTCTCCTAGTCCATCCCACATAGAAGCTACAATCTTTGACACCTCCCCAAATGTGGCGTTGGGGTTCTGGCCTTTAATGGCTGCCTGGGTGTCTCTGAAGAACAGGGCGTATGCAGACACTGGCTTCTGGGGCTCATTGGGATCCTTCTTCTTCTTCTTTTTGGGCGTCTTTGGCTTCTTACCCGCATCAGGGGCGGGACGCTTTTCACCAATCACCTGATGGAGAGAGAAACTCATATATAAATACATTTGTGTAGTGTATCATTCACATATGAGATTTAAAGTATATATATTTAAATGTTGATGATTTTGTTAAATAAAAGATAATTAAACGCTACTCACCCTGTTTCCTTCCTCTTGATCATCTTCATTAATTGAGCTAGAAGGGGAGGGCGTGGCTGACTTGCTAGCGGGTGGGGATGGGGAAGTGTGAGCTATGTTTGAGCCAGTCATACTCAGCCCCAGCTGTGTGTTGATCTGTGATTGGTTGAGGGTGGTAAGCTGGTTTTGTGACATCATGCCATTAGGGTTGTGCATACTAATAATTGAGCGCATAACCATGGTTGGGTTTGGAGGGTACTGACGCAGGTGGGTCTGACCAATACCCTGTAAAACAAAATGATACAAACAACACATTTTCAGCATAACATATATAAAACCTTTATAAAACACAACATAAGCTGATTCAACATAGTCATACATACAGTCATTTGTAGTTTTTTTTTTATAACCACAATAACATTTAAAACAATGAATATATAAGAATTCATATATATATACAGTCTACAGTCTCTGCAAAATAATACCATTCAAGTTTGGTGATGGAAATTTAGCAGATGACAGGCTTTATACTGTTTATCACCTCCAACGAACAGGCACTGTATCTCATCATAATCTACTCTATCAATCTTTTTTTTATGATTTGAAAATATTTTTGCTCTGTACATTTCTGAATATTAGATATTCTGAATATTAGTTTAGTATACCCAGCATGATGTTTTTAACATGACGATTTGTTTGTGATGTTTTATATATTGAACAGTGTGCAGGGCCTGAAATGTTTTGCATAGACTGATCGGAGACTGAAATTACAGTCGTTGCCAGTCTCCAACAGCAACCAGATTACTGAACAAAATCAACTTAAACAGCAGAGAAAACCGACTTTATCTCTCTTTGTTCATTTTTCTGTTCTATCAAGATCTTACTTCATCAAACCACCCTCTTTCCCCACCCATTTCTCTCCATCTGGTATTCAGAGACTCAAACTCAATATCTGTATGTGTCAACACATCATAAAGCTGTGCACCTGGCCATATTGGCCGGACCTGCTGAACCCTCTCGCTTAGTACAATATTCTAACACCTTCCCTCACACACAGATTAGATTGTCTTTTTTAAATCCCTGTGCACATGTACCTTTATATTAAATCCAAAACAATAGCTGTTTTCAACATCATTAGGGTCAGACAGAAACATTTTGAGTTTTTTTTAAGAAACATAACACTGCTTTCACAAAAGATAAATTAGAAAAAAATTAAATTCTATAAAAAAATATTGAACAAATGTATAAACAAATTACATCTTTACAGACGTCTTCAAAATATATGCATTTGTGCTAGAGTCATTCTCTTTCTGGTTTCATCATTAGTACAGCCAGCAGTATTCTTTGTTTTAGACCTGTCTACAGCATTCATTAGCCAAGACCATCTGTGTCTAACACTTCAACATGGTCCCTGCAGGACTACTCAACTAACAGCAAACGATTTCCCGCTAAAATCACGACAACATTCTCTATGCATCGCTAATGTACAGCGTGGAGAGAATCACACAGATGTAACACAGCCTCTGAGAGCTCATATTTATCATCAAAGCCTTTGGCAGGTCTCTGTGTTCCGGCTCCTTCCCATGCGAATACACTGACATGATCAATGATTTGAACACGCTACATTCGTCAACAGACCATATGCCCACTTACTCTTTTGATTTTCTTTTTGTCAGAATGTTTCTTCTTACATTGACTGCTTTGGTGAATACGGCCGTACAGTAGAAGCGGTCAGAACTGGTCTTTAGCTTTGATCATGTTGCACAGAGCAGAACAGATGTAGGAACAATTCCCACAGAGGATAAAAAATAAGCTGTGATTCATCTTAACGCATCTAATGATTTGACAACATTATCTTTCCGGTTGCAGACATGAGATTGAGTGATCAAACAGCAGGAAATAAAACCGTGAGATAATTTCATATAAAACAGATATTTATGCACGGTGCACGAATCAGTATACAGAAAATAAAAAGGACTGAATGGAACATTCAGACTAAACCAGCACAAATGGCATGCAGCTTCTGCTAATAGCAGCCTTTGTAGGCAATGAAAGAAATGTGATTTCTGCTGTCGGAGTAGTTTAGCTCGTAGAAAGAGAGAGTCGGTATTGGATCTGTTTATTTATGTCCCTGCTGCACAGCCTCCATTTGCATTTTGATTGGAACATTGTCTGCAGACACACAGCTCGCATCTACACAGATGCTTTTGATAGTCTTCATAAATCTGTAAATAACTTCTTATCTGAAGAGCAAAGAGGCCAGATGTGCCCTATCCTCTCTACTGTGTGTTTGTGTGTGCTTGTGCAATGTTGTTATTATTCAAGCAATCAGTCTATCTCCACTCACTGTATCCCAGCAAAAAATAATCTTTTATACCCCCATATCTTTATTTCCCAACATGCTATAAAAAGTTTGAATTCTGTACTTTACCACAGGCACAAAAGCTTCCAACATTATGGGCACCTAAAAGAGGAGCTGACCAGCTGGCAAACTACACAACAACACACTGAGACCTTTGATAGATGACTGTTTGGTTCTGCCTCAAATAGTATTCTCACCTCTTTCATCAAAAGCAGGAAGCGCAACTAAATACTCAACAAAAAGCCCTGAGAAACCTCAGACCTCTTTTTCCAGCATGTGTTCATAACCATAGCATAAGCAATACTGCTTTGAGATGATCTGGGATAAGAATCTGAAGATGTTGTGTCAATGGCTGAGAGTCTCGGGTCTGCTCTTTAAGATACCAGCCTCTGGATTCTGTGGGGGGTGGGAATGGAATTGGAGTTTATTAAAAGCAGCTTGGTATGAGCTGTTCCATGCTGAAAAGAATGTTAACAAGTTCAATTTCCATTCAATCTTTCCACAGAGCTCTTGGAAATGTTCCATAACAGAAAACGGAGTAAAATCATCTATATGGTAATTATGAGGAAGAATCTTACAACTTTGGCCAGTGTGAAAAGGTCAGTTCTATTATGGCTAGTTTATCAGCCCCCTGCACATAGTCACAGCAGCACTGGAACCTTAACCAGAATACTGCTTTATTTTTACAGCCGTTTATGGGCACCTGCATAACTGGCTCCTCAAGAAAAATAAGAAAAATGGAATTTTGAATGCTTGCAGAGACCATAGTAGCGTGAAGATAAATTGTTTTCGACTTCTATTTCCTCTCCACCTACTCTCTCTGTTTCTCTCTATCTATAAAACACACACTCTCCTATTTCATGCAGCTCATATACTGGTCCTGCTCAATGCACCCTGTAAGAATTGCACCCCTTCCAAAACATCAATCTATTCCTTAAAAAAGATCTACAACCATCCTCTACTCCTCCTTTTCTTCTTCTTTCCTTCCTCCCTCTACCTCTCGCATTGCACTATGGGTATTTAAAACTTGTTCAACATGATTTCATTTCATTTCAAGTACTGGCTGAGAAAACTAAATTACAGAATCAATCACACAGAAGGTCAGACTGAGACTTCATTACAAGTATTGCATGCCTGCATGAATATCTTTCATTTCTTACTGGCCCAATATGTCACAATGGATGTCTGGCAGAAAAAAAGAAGAAGAAAAAGAAACATGAAGGTGAAGCAGAAAAAAAATCCACTTTCAAAGATTGATGTACAACTGATGTCACAACTACTCAGCTTGGAGATAAGATAACAGAAAGGTGTAAAGAGAGAGAGAGTGGAGGGGAGAGAGAAGAGTGTGTGTTTGGTGTTGGGGAAAGAAAAATATAGTTTCTGCAACACTGGACATATTTTCCATTTTATTCAGACACAGCAGTCAGGGCCTTGTCGGTCTGTGAGGTATCATGTTTTAAAGACAAGCTTCGTCATCGCAGTGTGTTCTGAATATCACAAACACCTGCTCTAACCAATTAGACCAGTGGAAACACACTGACTGTAGCCAATCAGTGAGCTACCATTTTATTTTTCAATTAGTTGTCTGAACTGCCTGAAATAATTATCTATTTAACTCAAATATCTTATTTCGGTCAAATATTTATCCATTCTTCTTATTATTAATTTTACAAAAACTAATACACAGAAAAATGTAATATTGCAATGTAGGTGTAACAAAGTACGAAAAGTCAGTAATAGGAATATCTTAATAAAGATGACATCTTGCAAAAAAAAGGGTTGGTAAATCTGCTCTATCCAAAGGGACAGCCTTTATTCCAGATTCCGGGTCTAACCAGTGATCAGATCTTTGATTCTTCATTAGTTCTGGTCTGCACTGAGCGCCAGTCAGATCCCAGAGTCCAACAAGACTTGAGCAAGATGCAGTAGCTTGTTAGGAGAACAGATTAAATAAATAATGACTTCACATTCAAAATCCTGCCAGACTTCTTCGCAGCTGAGAAATGGATTTTGCCGAGTTGGATTTGTCCAGCAGCATCTGCAGTTAATTTCACCTGACAGACGTGCAGCATCAGAAGGAAGGAATTAGAGGAACAGTTGGCACAAATTCAGAAATGTAGAGGGCAAATAAAACAAGCATAGCTACACTGCTCTTTTTTTAATCTCTTACACAAAACAAACAGAATCTGATTTATCTCTATGCTATAATAAATTGAACGTATTGGAACGCTGTTGCTTTAATATTGTGAGGAGAATGTGTCATACATTTGTGGTTTATGCCCTTGCTGCTCATATATCCTCTTAAATATTACATCAATGTCATCCTGAATTGTCCTTCTTGGTCTGTCATAGCGCATTAGATATAAAATTGTTAATCTAAAAATCACTGAAGGACGACGCTAGAGGTTACAACGCTAACTTCCGTGAACCCTTACAGAGTCCTTTACAAATATAAGACATTGACTCGATAGCACGACGCTGTCTGTACCAGTCCCAAAGAGCAGGACAAACTGAGATCAATTTCATTAAGAGAAAAGACGTTGAGTGACGAGCAATAGAGAAGATTCAGAGAGCTGGTCACAGTGCCACCAGGCACAGAGCAAAGTGCCCTCATTCTCCCCAAACCCGCTAATATAGTCCCCACACAATCAGAGGCACTGTCCACAGAAATAACTGCTAATAATGTTGGAGAATCAAATCTAATCCCTTCACAGTGGAGTGAGAACCGGCCACGTTGTAATTGTGTCAAGGTTCCGTTTTTTCTTGCAGATGCATACGAGCTTAACTGAGCATGAAATGAAAATTCTTTAGGCAAAAAGCCTTCCGGCGGTCACTTATGCAGCACAGATATTTTAAAAGCTGCAATTATTTTACTCGCCAGCAGCATGGATGGCCAGGAAAGGAGCAGTAAAATTTGATGCCGCCTATCGATATTGGAACGTAAATAAAGATGTATAATTCTGTATATACATACAGCTGAATGTGTAGAAACAAAATGAGAAACTATTATGTTTTTAATTAAAAATTTTAAACTCTGTCATATTCATGAATAAAGCATCAAAAGCCACATCTGCCAGCTAATGTCACTTTGTGTCCTTTTATGTATTCAAAGTTCTTTGGCAGTGATTTCATTTCTGTAATAGCAGTTTTAATATATCTAGTAAGGCCGTGGCATTTTCAATGCTTCCTCTTCGCTGAATCCACCTCTGTGGCATTTAAAAGGCATTCTTCTGAATTAACAGCCATAAAAGCTTGATCGTAAAACATGATTGTTATGAAGCAAATGCTTGCCTAGACTGTCCTTTGTAATATATTAGTCATAATAGCGATGCAAGGTTACAGAATAAATATATTCAGCTAAATTGACAATGTTTTACAGCATGCATTGCCTCTTAGCAACGCACACTGCTGTCTGTTTTCTGTTTAAAAAATGCACAAATTTAGTTTTATAACAGGAACATTATAACAAGGTATATCAGTCACTCTAATTTGTTTTGCACAAAACACCTTTGGCAAACTTAATTACATTTAGAAAAAACATCTACACTTAATCCAGTTGGTTCTGAATAAAATGTTGTGCTTCAAAATATAGTATTTTACCTTTGCATAACAACTCATTTTAAGATTTGAAAACAATACATGCAAATGGTAAAAGAACCTGATATTTACCCCTGGGTGTCCGTTGTTCATTTGTCCTCCTTCATGCTCCATCATGTTCCTGGAGATGGTGATTGAGGGGAGCTCCATGCTCTGGGGTGGGAACTGAGGGGTGAACGATCCCCGCTGTGAGTTGGGGTGGTCAGGTAGCCCGGGGTAAGTTGAGTCCACCTCTTGGAGACCCATACCAGACTCTGCCTCTGGGGGAGGGGTGATAGGGGGTATTTCAAACTCCTCGTCACCAAGACTTGGAGTGTGAAACGTCTACAGAGAAGGAAAGAAGAAAATCAGAAATACAAAGTCATTAACAAGGGCATTAAATAGCTGGAGAGCCATCTGTGATGGAGATTAATTTCTACCAACCCCACTCAACCATCACTGTATGTTCTTAATAATATGTTACAAGGACAAAAGCTGCAGAAGCTAAACACAGTCTGCTGATTTCTCACAAACTGGAAACACATTTTTTCTCTGAAGTTATCGCTGTGAAGTATTTATCCAAATAGAGAAAATAAAAAAAACTATTTAATTATTGTACAAGAAAATATTTATTCTTCATCCGTTACATTCTCCATGAAGCAGGACTTGCTTTATCTGACTCTGAAATGAAATATTGTACTGAAATATTGGCAGATGGACATAACAAAAGCTGTTTAATCTGAGCTGATGATGTTGGTTAGAGGAGAAAAGGAGGTGCTAAGACTGATGAGTTTACAGAACATTCGCATAGATTATTTCAGGGGCCAGAAATGTGGCACTTTGTTCTTAGTTTCACCTACAAAATCTGCTCATCATTCGACTAAATCCCTCTGCCAGTAAATTACAGCATTTCGTCACACTTAATTTGCTTATATTAACTTCTTGGAGATGGGATTGCTCACCTGCTTTGAGCTCTGCTTCTCATCAAGCAATTCTCTGACCTCCTCTTTCTCCTCCTCATCATCCTGCTTTTGTAGTGAAAATCATCTTTGTGTTTTGTGTCTAACCCTGTTCTCCATCTTTATTTTATTAATCTCCAAAAATGTTTGCTTGATGGCTTCAAAAACATATCATCATGTCCATGTATTGTTCTTCTTGAGCGTCTGTGTTTTCACTTGTATCAATACTTTTCCCTGCCTATCTGCTTTTTGTAAAAGCATTGTATGTACAGGAAATATGTCAACACACACTTTGATTGGCCATACAGATTTTTTTCCTCACCTTTTAGAGCAAATACACATTTAAATGCACACCAGACTGTTGGCTGGTGCCCACAATGTAGGTGATTTAAGGTTTAACTACGCTTGTGGGGACGTTTATGTAATGTAGGCAAAACCTGACCCACCCACATACACACATGTGTACACTTGAAGCTCATTCAATGCCTGCATGATGAGATCCAGCTGAGGTATAAGGCTAATAATCAGATTGTTTTCATCACCACACCCCTTTTCTCATTTTCTCTCTTATTTTGCTTTTTATATGGCTCAATTCCAGCCTTTAACTTATAGCACTTTTCCACAGCAGCAGCACTGAGCAGCAGATCTTGTAAAGGCAGTGGTGTGTTGATCACAGTGAAGGCCAGAGGCTTGCAGTGCCTAACACGTGTTCACATTACCTCCATTTAAAACCATTAGTGGCCTGCAAAGCTCTGTCTCCCAGCTCTCCATTAACACACAGCTACAAAGTCATTTACCCTCCCTGTGGCATTGCAGCAGTTAACAGTGTGTTAATCAAAACAGCAGCATTGAGGCATAAACAATAAAAACTGTGTCATGAGAAAAGAATGCTCCAGATATCATGCAAATGGAGGTGATCATGGGAAAGAAAGAAAGGAATAAAGAAAGAAATAAAATAAATAAAAGAAGATAGAAAGAGGACAGATTGAATGAGTGAAAGGGGAGCTAAGAGCGAGAGGGCGGGAGAGAGAGACGTGCTCTTTTCATTTACTTTACTTCATGACCTTTCTCTATGAATAAGTCCTGCAGTGCCAGCATGTTCACAGCACAACACAGAGTAAAAAAAGAAAGAAAACTAGCAGCGCCCGACCTAAATGTCCTAACAACACAGCTATACTGTAAGATCTGATACGACATTCAAAGATCAAATGTGAGGAAGAGTCTCTTTCTTTATCTTTTTTTACATCAGAGCTCAACTAAAGTGACACTGACCTTTACAAACAACAAAACAAAGCACTGAACATCTGACTGAACACAATGAGGAGAGAGAGAAGGTGGATGTTATTAACATCTGGTGTGGAAAGCAGTGAGAGAGTGTGTAAATGAGAATTGAGATGTGCTTGTGGCCTGTCTGAAACTGTTAGTTTTAAGTGTTGTAGGATTAAGTCGTAAAATACTGGAGAGTATTTGTGAACACAACAGTACATGTAAAGTAGACCGAATTCTGTATTCAGATCAGTTGGGGAAAATCACCTTTTAAGTGTGTTTACACATGTAATTTTAATGTGGATGTGAAAACTCTAAATGAAAGAAAGCAGACTGAAGAAGAACCATCTCATAACAACTTTGTAAAATCAGAAAGTGTACTGAGACCCTGTCACAACTAAAATAGCCTAAATTAAAACCAAAATACTCCACTTTTAACATCAGAGACGGTGTGAATGCGAGAAAAACTACTACTATTTGTTTTAAATGGTCTAGATGTTCACACTTTGGGATGAAAGACAAGTATTTAAGTCTTTACAAAAAATCGAAAACAATATAATGTAAAACCGAATACAAGAAAGCTCCAACAAAAACTACAACACAAAAGAGCCTGCATGCATCCATCCTTCAATCAGCTCTAATATGCCGCACCTAATATGATAACCAGAGTAAACCAATAGCACAGATTAACAAACAAGAACCCCTTTCAGTTTGTAGATTGAGTAAACTGATTCAGCAGAGTCATAAGCAGCACTTGTTAAAAGGCAGTGAATCACAATAACTAAGCATGCTGGTTAGGAAAATCGATAAGGCAGAGCTCCTAATATCAGTCAAGCAGAGAGAGAACCGCTACTCAGATGACAATGGCTCATAATCCACCCTCTCAGAATACCAGCCATTTCAAATCCATTTCTACATATACAGTAGTGATTACATGTATGTAATGAGATTGTGTGTGATAAGTGATCTTGCTGAGTGGAAGAGAATATGATGGTATCAGTTTCAGTTATAAAGCAGGAAGGGAGAGGTCACCTGATCGAGCACTGTGATATCCTGTTTCCATATCAGGTTTCATTATGAAGTTTACAATAAAGTAGTTTACATACATTATTATACTGTTGTACATTAAATCTTATTCATCTGATTAACAGTGTTAGATGTGGTATAAATCAAGATTGCAAGATTGGATTTTACTGTTGAAGGTCTTTTATTAAAAAGATAAATGGATATGTACAGTATATAGGCCTGGTTTACAGTAAAACTGATTATATATATATATACAGTATGTTCAGGCCCAAATATACAGAGTAGCAGGCTCAGTTGCTTAGCCTCATCTCTCTCTTTCTCTCTCTCTCCTAAAGATGACACATTAAGCAGATTAACGAAAGAGCTAAAGCTCATGGAAAACCCATCACACTGTGAAATTACAGTACTCACTAAGGTAAAGTCTCTTTAATTTCTTCTCAGCCTGAGTTACAAGAAACATCCCCCCTCCCACCCCCAAACACACTTTAGGTGTGGAGAAAAATGTAAATGTTAATGCTTTTAATTTCATTGTGTCACATGCAATAAAGCCATCTGTAGTATGGAAGAAATATATTTTATTTCACTGGAAAACATCTAAATGAGGAAATTTTTCCATCAACACCCAAAAGAAGCTCTGTTTCCATTGCAGGTGCCAACCTGGAGCTTGGCCACAGCAAGGGAACACTTTTATCAGAGAAATTCATGGAGATTGCAACCGCCTCGATCAAATGTGGTTACTGCCCGTGACAAAGCTGTTGCTTTACTGCTTGCACTTCAAATCAAAGAAATGAAAATGTAGCAAGTCCACGCACGTACACACAACATGAGCATAAACAAACATGTGCAACAAATGCGATTCGCATGCACAGACTTGCGCGCAAATTATCTTTGCTTAGCCAGCATGAGTCTATCACTGCCGTTGAGATGTTGAAGAGATGGAGATTTGCATTGGAAATGTGATGGAAATCAGGCAGTCGCAACACTGAGTGTAACAGTGAGTTAGTCTATGTATTGTATAAAGCAACCAGAGACTAGCTTAAGATATAGAATCTTTGTGCTATTTTGTCAGACTCACTGACAGAAGAAGAACAACTTCTGCTATCATCTGAACCTGACGTGGGCTTTTAACTCAAGCATATCAACAGGATTCTAGTCGTATATTTCCTCACATGTTCAACACTAATCCCATCTCAGTGCTGCGACCCCTGTGCTCCACAACCTCTGGTCAGTATTTAACCAGTCACTCTGATGCTGGTAAACACTGATACATAAACATACAAGCTCTGCTGCAGGAATCATTCAGTCAGATTATAACAACAGGAGTGTATGTGTAGGAACAGATAGCCGCTGGCGTAACAAGCTCTAAGCTTTGAGGAAAATCCCATTGCAGTTCAGGAAAGCATGGAGGGAGCAAATCATGTTTTATGTAAATGCGGCAGCTGCACACCTGCCGCTGAAATGAATCTTTTCATTTAAACTTACAGAGGCATGCAAACAAAGGTAATTGGCTTTGTTTTAAAACAATAAATGGTTATGCATGGAAATGACTGTTTAGAAGCCCCGGTGATATAGCTTATGGCATTAGCTCATAATAGTTTCCCATCCATGGCAATGTAAAAGTTATCAGTAGAGATATACTTACATCTCCCCCAGCTAACAGAGCTCCATTGGCATCAGTCATGTTCATGTAGTTGTTGTTATTCCCATACTGCAAAAGAAACAAGGAAGAAAACAGTTATTTTAGTTGTCTCTGTCTCTTCTCTTTATCTCACTCTTACAGCGTTTGCTCTAACATCATTGTTTTGTAGTCAACATTCAGAAATGACATGTGGTTGGTGCAAAAATAGCGACAACATCTGCACATAAATGATCTGAAATGTTCTTTTTGTATTTGGAAGAAGTAACAGAGCTGAAAGTTTATTTATTCATTAGTTCACCCTTATTGTTCCTGTAACTCAACTGGTAGAGAAAGGTGCTAATAGCTCCAAGGTCAGTGGTTTGATTCCCACGGAAAGCTAGTAATGACAAAATGCTGAGCTTGAACACACTGTAATTCATTTAGACTCAAGGTGCTTGCTGAATGTGAAAATGTAAATGTGCATTGTTAACAATAACAAAGGAACCCAATATGGTAAATTCACCTCATACATTCATATAATGCATCAGAGACAGGTGTGGCTTGCAGTCTGTAAAAGAGAAATTAACTTGGCATTACAAATTTGGGCTGAGTCACAAAGACATGTTAAATGACCATGCAGACATGATAAAGAACACATTAAAAAAACACAGAGCAGACTGCATTGCATTGTAGCCAGGGTGGGTTAAGACCCTGCTATGAAAAAAACTGAAGAAATGAAGGCAAAGAAAATAAGAGAATTTGAAAATATTATGCAAATAAATTACAAACAGACACGAAAAGATTATGGAATGGTACTGTGTTTTTTTTATAACATTTTAGCGCTTTCGTTCTAAATAGAGTTTTTCTTCTAATCCTGTATTCTGCCTGTGTCCCTCTAAATCAAACATGATAGAAAATTGTTGAAATGGCAGCCATCCTATCTTTTCTTCTGAGACACAAACACACTGACAGGTAGGAACAATGGGAGAGCAAAATGAGGAATTATGGGTTAGCAGCTGGAGGGCCAGTACAGAGGGCCCTCTATAACCAGACAAATCATGCATACACATGCTCGTACGCACACACAAACATCAACCAGAAGAGCCAGAAAAAGTCATCTTCACAACAGCCTCAAGGCCCTGATTCAATGCTGCATCCAACAGCAAGCTTTTGTCTGTTTAAAACAAAGTGATTCCTTCAGCTGTTACACAAGCAGAAGAGTCAAAATAAGAGGGAAAAAAGCGCTTTCTTATCTTATTGTGGAGGGCAAACAATAGCAGAAACAAATTAAGATCAGAGCAAAATGAGAAGAGCATTAATTTATTTTTCCCTTGCTTTGTTCTCTCTCTCTCCCCCTCATCTTTTTGTCTGAGTGGTTAGCATGTGAATGTAATTACCGAAGGAACTGTAGCTAATCAACTGCGAATGGTATCCATTAATTAGTCTATGCCCTGGAGAGAGAGAGAGAGAGAGAGAGAGAGAGTGGGGGAGATGGAAAAAGAATGAGCTGATATGTTAAAATGTCTAAGTAAAATGCATACACATCTACCCATGCCAGTGCAAACACACAAACATGGGCCTGGCTGCAGCTGCAGGTCCTGAAGAACAGGTGTTTTTGGTGGAGGAGGCCTTTTGGAGTTCTCAACTGGTGTTATCTATACTAAAGAGGAACGCACGCTCCTTCACAATATAGCACCATGATGTCAGCAGTAGGATGTCTTTCTGAGAATAGCAACACTGAAAAATGACCATCATTTCACGCTGGGTTTGTTTCACTGTTTTTCCTCTCAGCCTCTGCAATACACTGTTTGTTTTTAAACACTGTGATCATATCACAATCATATCACCGTACAGCGATGTACAGTCAGTGGTGCAGAGTCTTCTGTTTGTTCCCCCCCAGGTGACTTATTTTTTTGTTTGTTTTCTGTTTGAACATTGATGGCTGTATTGGTGAGGACATGTGAGCTGAGAGTAGTTTATGAAAAGCAAATGCTTTCTGCTCCACTGCTACTGTCATTTAGGGTTTTAGCATCTGTGGTTAAAAAAAGAACCAACAAAACCATTACAGAAAAAGATCGATTTTTAAGGTCCTGTACTGACTATCTCATTAAAGGAGACAATTGCCTCTAACCCCTTAAAAATACAGAATAATAATAAAATAAAAGGAGCTGAGAGAGAAAGATCGCAAGGTGGATTTTCAAAAGATGGAAAAAGTTCATGCCTCATTTAATCACTAATGTGGGTCTACATAATACAAACAGTAAGGATAGAGAAAGATGTGTGTGTGTGTGTGTGTGTGTCTGCACTGCTCCAGGCTTTAAGTTATTCATTCACACCATAACCATTTATCCTGTTTTAAATCCCATTACCTGCCGCTCCGTCTCACATCACTGACACATGCAGATCCACAACTCATGAATATTAATTTAACAAATAAACTTTTAAACCAATAACAGAGAGGCACAAGAACTGCTGTTTAAAATCACCTTTTACATAACACTTGTATATCTATGAATGTATACTGGAAAACAGAAGAATAACAAACTAGACAGCTTTAAGAAGAAATAAATATTGTGAGTGGAAAAATACTTCTATACTTACTAACCATGTGACTGTAACCTTATATATTAGTGTTGTGATTTATAGTGATTAACTGTACACAACCTCAAGTTTACTGCTTTTATAAAATATGACACTGAAACTTATACTTCAGGACACTTGAATGTTATGACTGGTTTTGAACACCAGTGTCCATACTAAGCAGGTTTAATAACCTCAGTGTTTATATGCTTATGCAAGTGTTTCTAAAGGGAAAATAAGTTATTATTACAATACTGAATTCAGTCACCCCAGGGGGAAAAAATAATATTGCAAAACTACGACCTGACACAAACTAAACAGTAAATCTCTAAAACACTTGTGAAGACTGTGACCGTGGCCAACAGCCTGTCTGAAAAATTACTGAGGTAATATGGTCATTATATATGAGTGGAAGAGTTGGACAAACATACCGAAGTTTGACGCATTTGAGTGTTTATTTTAGTATAAAAGTATAACACTTTATGTTGTTACTGATTTAAAGATGGCAACAGGTTGGTGGCCTCTAAGATGGTGGGAATGCACACAAATAAGAATGAATTTAAAAAACAGAGTGGCACACACAGGTATTAAAACGGTGTAACTACACACATCTTTACACAGACAGGGAAATTTGTAAACTGACGTCTTTGCTCAGTGGGTCCACACAAAGAGCCTGAAGCAGGGTTGTTCTGATCTGCAGGAGGAATCGATGACTAAAAGTCAGTTTAAAGCTAAAATCATTATATGAAAGTACTGCACACAGAGAGAATACAATAATAATCTGCTTTAAACAGTCACCTCATTTTCCCTCACTTTCTGTCTCTTACTGCTCTATGCTGTTTTATTCTGTTATAAGATTCAGCTAAACCCCAGTTGCTGAAAAACTAAAGTGGCAGACATGGGTGTACAATGGAATATGAACAAATGACAACAGTTGCATTAAATGATATTTAATGCTATGCTGGCTGTACTTACCCATGCTTTCACAAACATTGGGAAGAGAAACACTGAGAAGATTTCAAACGGATGTATTGGCCATTGCAGAGCTACAAGTGGTAACAATGAAATCTGAGAGCTACTTGAGATTTTTCCCACTAGGTGAGTGATATGAAAAAGATCCATAAAAAAGTCACTGATCCTCCACCCATTGAGCCTGTTGCACAGCAGGCATTACATCACTGTAATGACTAAAGACAGATGATTGAATGCAAATTAAAAGGAGTAAATCTCGCTGTTGAAATATGGATTGAGTTTCTTATTGGTAAATTAAAAATTAAAATTAATACATGCAAGTTCTTACATTCATAATGATAATCATTATCATAACAACAAATAACAACTATAATAATAATAATAATAATAAGAATAAGAAGAAAACATGATACCAATGAAAAACAATGATAATGCAAAAAGTGTTTGTTAAAGTACAGCATGTCACACAGAAGGGATGACAGAGCAGAGGTGACTCACTGCCTCCCACTGAACCAGCATCTGTTTGTTCTGTGTAAGAGAACTGCACCTTCACCAGAGGGGCCATTTTGTCTTATCTAAATACTTCTGATTAATGATAGACCCTACAACTGTATCATAGACGAGCTCTGCTATTCCATTCCTTACAGAAAACCTTTTAAAAAAGCACTGACTAGCTAAAGCTTCATCTCTGATCTTACTGGGTACAGCACTATTGGCTTTTCACCACAGAAAAGCTAACACCCTGAATATAGCCTCAGAGACTCCCACAATAGAACAGAACATCAAGTCACACACACACACACACACACACACACACACACACACATAACACCATATAAAGGGTAACACTTCTTACACTTCTTAATGAGATTTAATTCATTAACATTATTTGAGCATTGGGCATCATTTAATAGGTTAATGTTAATTTAACCAATGAAATTAGAAAGTGTGAATGTTGAAATGTGTGTGAAATAAAAAACATGCATGGTAAAAAACGTGCATGGTAAATTAACATTAAGCAAAATTATTAAATGCTGGAAAAAGTATACCATACCACATTAACTGTGAATGTAAATAATGAAACGCAAAAAGTGTACGCTATTGTAAAATGTCTCATTTTCACCATCAAGCTCTATTCTTTCAGAAAATCTACCACAGCATTTTCTTTTGCAGTCACTATTTCCATTTCTACTTATTTCTTCAAGATAAATCCAAAGTGAAGCAGTGTCTGTATTTTATGCTTACACACTGCACACTTCCTGTATAGCTGTTTGCAGTGGACATATCGCCTGCCAGTTCATCTCTGCAAGTCTGTGAAACACAAACTGTTAAGAGCGACTCATACATCAGCTCATTATTCTACCGAATACTCCACCATATTAAACAAATGGCTCAGCCTATAGCTGCAGAGAGAAGCCTGCGTGAGGGGCCAGAGGTTATTGTCTAATTTAAATCTTGGCTCTGTTCCCAGGCCAGTGCCACATTCCAATTTGTGGCTGTGTAGCCTGGCGCCACTGACAGGAGCCTTTCTGAAAACACAGTTATGGCCGCCCTCCAGAAATGTGCTGAGAAATGGAACAATCAACAGGTTGTGGAACATTAACAGTGCAGTTGATATAAATTAGCCTGAATTATGAAATGTTAAAATATTGATGACTGGTTTATAGGCTTTGTGCCTGTTGTGTTTACACACAGCTGTATGGAAATATTGATTTGGTTTATATATTAAAAACATATTGTATAATGAAGAGCTAGATACATTAAAACAAGCATAATTCCGTCCGAGTGCTTTCCATAAGCATCCCTCTATGTTTACACCTGAACTGTCATCTTCAACATTCTGCATTTCAAAGGAGGGCTGAGATTAGCATTGGCAGTGCTGCAGAAATTACAATACCTAATCTTCTCTATTCACTTCTGGTCATTATGGTTCACTCTGAGCGCCCAGAAACAAAAGAGTACTGAGGATTTGCACAGATATGCCTTAAAATTATTCCACTCTTGAACAGACAGTGACAGCAGGCAGATCAAAGAGAAACAGAAATAAAACAGGGAATTATTGGAACTGTGCCACATACTTTAAAGTTTCATTGTGATGTGGATAGAGACAATTTATCATTAATAACAAAGAAGGATTTAAAGAATATAAGATACAGTGAAAATCACCATTTGTGTTACGCTGCAACAATAACAAGCAACAATGTATGGAACCATCTACCAATGTGCATGTCAATCACCCACTTACTGCAAACAAGCCCTGTGAAAATCAAAAAGTAAACAAACTAGCACATTGCATTTAAACAAATAGTCAGCCACCTTCTGACTAATAAAATGTTTGTGTCTATTTGCAATTATGAAAAATTCAACTATTCCAGCAACTTATGCTATTAATTCAGCGATTACTCCGGTCCAGAAAAAGTACAATCTTTCAGTGCAAAGGACAGTGAACAATTTTACCCTATTTTACAGTGAGAAGCCTTAAAAGGGGGTCAATAACAAATCCTATATTTGAGTTGACCTCGGCTACATTCCAAATGGGAGAAGTGCCATTATAAAAATAACATAAGAAACATTCCACAGGCCAACCATCATCCACAACACATGTAGACAGTGTCCACCTCCATCTGTCTTCATTAGATCAGTGTTTGACCTGTTTCTCTGCATCTGAAGAGGTCTTCGGGGACCTTCTGTGTACTCCTAACACTGTTAACTTGGATATTTGAAAACAGCAACCTCACAACAGCATAGCTAGCCAATTTACCGCAACAGAAGGTCCGGAGCAGACAATGGTGAGCGGCTAATCCGAGCCTAAGAGCAAAGAGATGGTCTGGCATGGAATGGGGCTGAGGATGGTGGGAAAAGAGAGATAGGCCACATCCATTGTCTCTTGAAAACTGAGTGGAGTGGGGTGCTAAAAAGATATAATGAGATGCTATGCACCCATTTATTTACACAAAAGAGATCAAGCTTGTTTTCTGGCAGGTCCCAAACCAGAGGTCTGGTCTTCTGTACACAGGCCATGCCGAAGTCATTGACTCTAAAGCGTTTTCAAAAGATATTCACCGTTACGCTTATTAATCCTGAACTAATGTTTATCCAGGAACACTGACTTTAAACAAACAGTTTCTGAGAGACTTGGCAAAGATAAACATGCATTTATCTTCAATTCTTTTTGTCCCTTTGCTCGCTGTAAACAGAGCTGATTTTTCAATATTATTAAAGAAAAAAATTGATTATTTATTTCTTCTCCTCTTTGTAAAGCACAAAATTAAATTCAAATCAGTTTGTTTTCAGTGAAGATCTACTGTACGCAGAGCATATTCTCACCACACAGACGCTCCACATCAACAACACCAAAGATGTAGACGGTTTTATTTTCATTCACATCTCCCACTCATCTTGTGACTTTCCAATTAAAATCAGACTGACTGATTGAGTATAATCGTAGCCAGAGGCATGACGTTTAAACACTGGCAGACTTGCTGTCAGTACAGACTTGTCATGTACAACAAAGCATGTTTAAAGCATAATTGAGGCCAGATGGCTGAATTGGGTGCCAAGACAGATAGGCACAGTCCATATGCATGTCCACAGAGTATCAATATGACTGTAATCAAGAATCGCACAAGTGTCTGTCAGATGAGTCTTTTTACTCAGCGTACTGTTTCTTTAAATCAGCAGACCAGATTCATTGCACCGCGGCATTGCAATAGAAGCCTTCAATTGGCACAATATGGGAACACATTGTCCTTAATGTGCTTTCCATCTCCAATCTATGTTAGCAACAAGCAACTGCTACATGTTTGTTGTCTGCCTGCATGAGAGCACCCCACTGGTTTCAGTGAAAAAATAATGAGTCGTCTTCTTGTGGGATCTCGTCAATGCTTATGACCTGTCAATCAAAATTGCTTGGTTTATTTATAAATAAGTCCCATGATGACGTTTTCCAAAAATAATACAATAAAAAAAGACATTGAAAAATAACTGAGGAATTAACTAAAGAACTAAATAACGAAAAAGGATCAAGTTACACAGTAATTTCCCATCAATAGTCACAAACGAATACTTTATTGGATGACCACAAATATATTGGTTGACTTCTCTGCCAAGTTCTTTGAATTATGACTGACACTAAAGCACAACATTAAGCATCCCTTCGCATTACTCTGTGACAAGAATAATATTATAAACACCCTCGTAAAATCCAAATAGCCCACGTAATCCCATCTGGGTAATTCAGCAGTGAACACTGGCATAATTTCAGTAAACTTTTCTGCCAGTAACAGCAATCTCTGCATTAATCTCTTTCATCAAAACGACAGAACCAGCAGAACATCTGGCAGCGTGCCTTTGCCATCACACTTTATGAATTATATAGAAATAGGATATAACATTGCACGTGTTCCAAAACATACAGGCAATGCTCTGGGGCCTAATTTATCATTGTTATTCAAGTGCTTGCTCACCTCACACTTAAAACAAAATCTTTCTAGATTCTAATTAAGCTCTAAGGTACCTCCCAAGGGTTCTAGTTTGGCAAAGAAAAGCACTTTGATTTATGTAGCATTTTGTCGTTAGCGCTTCAGGCCTGCCTGTTGCGAATGCTCTGGTGATAAATATGAACGTAGAGTAATTACTCATATTTGTTAATTAACTCCTGCTAACAATGTTTTCCTCCACAATGTAATGAAAACACAGCAGATTGAACACAAATATGCCCCATTATTTCATGTCTCCACCTACATGCAATTAAGATGAAAATAATTTGCTGCCACGGAGCCCTCGCTGTGAGGGGAAACGTCCTCAGCATACCAAATAAAGGCCGTTTACCCGGCACAAGCAGCAATCATATGGAACTGATAGGTCTTAAATGCTGTAATTAGCTCTCAACCTTGTGGCTGTCCGACTGCATCCCTCTAATGTGTGAACACACGCACTGAATTACTTCAAATATCACAGCTCTCCTCTGTAGCCTTTAGCCTCAGTCACACGAGGGCCAGACATTCTCTCTCTCTCTTGTATAAAGAGAAGATAGCTCAGGAATCGTTTCGAGGAACCGTGTATAAATAGATAGTATCCTGCAGGACTCAATTCAGCACTACTGGATTGAGAACAAAGATGTTAAACATAGAGGTCTGGCATACCGAGGCAAAGAGCTCAAGTGTAACCTATACAGCTAAATCAGACCCTTATATGAACACAGCCTGTCATTTTCATAGGCTGAACAGCCCCGAATGCTACTATACCGAAGAGACACTGTTTATATGCTCTTCCAACACAGATTACAATTCAGTCTCCCTCACAAACCAACAGAATGTGTGGAAAAGAACAAAATGGCCGTTCAGCAAAGCAATTACAGATACTGGACGTCAGACTGTATCAATGTTTGGCTCGAGCTCCTCCCCGTTGTGTAATTAGTAGCGATCATAGCCGTCTTTTACACAGTGCTAGTCAGTGCAGCTGCCGGAGCTGAGGAGTACACTGAGCTTCTGTGTAAACAGAGCTTGTGAGATTCCAGTCTCCCGAGCACTGACATGTGGCTTAAGAGAGCATGGGGAGATGAATGCTCTCATACAAGGTTTATCAGGGTGAGTGAGAGGGGTAATGATCCTAAAACAATATACCACTGAGGATTTACCAAAGGGTTTTATGGACTGTAAGACTCTAGAGTTTACTGTCCAACAGTCCAGTCGAACAGATGCTAACAGTGCAGCAACATCTGGTGACCCCAACAGCAGGGCACAAGGGCAACGACTGTTTTTTGCACTGTATAAAACTGCAGACACAAACACATGCATATTTGTAAAATGCATTAAAAAGTAGAATGGAAGTTTATGAAAGGTATGTGTAGCGAAATGGAATTGCAAAAGTAAAGACAGGTTTTTAAACAGTTTCGCCCATCTGCCATTGGTCAGTTAAACAGGAAGTCCCGCCCCAAGCTCAGGTTACTGGTTCTTTGTTGGATCACCTATATTTGGTGAATTCTATATTGTAACTTATAAATTAAGTTTCACTCTGAGAGAGATTCTTCGCAACACTAAGCAGTGAGCATAACACTATTCATTTGACTATTTCTATAATCTTTCATTACCTTTAAGTAATTCTGTTCCAATGCTCTAACTATAAGGCTTGCATAACTACACCATATAATACATTTTTACACTCTTCACTTATCAGCTAATGAAGAGAGAAAATGAGAGACACAGAGATAGAGGGGGAGAGGTGTGAGGATTGAGATGAGAAGCCGCGCTTCTATTTACATCAGGCACAAAGGATGACCCAGGAAGAGTGAATATTGTGTGACAGCAGATTAGCAGTAATAAAAGAATCAAAATGCTCATGTGATGGGTTACATACCAAACAATCTTGTTTAAAACCCTGTCATCTCCTCACTTCATGCACATTTGAAGGCTGTATTTCCAAGTGTTTACATTTGAGAAAATCTGTGCAAAGCACTGCTTTTGTTTGCTGAACAGAATTGTGGAGAATCCTGTACAAAAGCAAGAATCACGTTTAAACAGGATTCTGGAAAAAACACTCATATACGCACAATGAAAACTACCAACCATTTTGATCAAACAAGTACTTCATCTAATGCTCTCATTTATGCAAACACCACATCTTAGATACTGAGGTCCATGAAGGTCCTTCTGTAGCTAACCAACGTCTGTGGAACAACAATCTCTCTAACGCCCAAACATTGTAATAACCATAATATTCCTCTGCTCGTATTTTCCAAAAGCAATTTTACTCCTACCTAAATATATTTAAATAGAAATCCCTCACACCCCCAAAAACACACTCACACACACTAATACTTTCTCTACACACGCTCCAGATGGAAGCCAGCTGCTGAAGTCTCCAATAGAACTTTATTAGAGGCAAACGCAACATTCAATCACACTTTAGCGGAGAGTGCAGACTGGTGTTTCTCTCCAGGATCCCTCTGAGGCTTATAAAAGACCCATCAGCAATGAAGCAATCACTGTACAATTTTTGGAAAGCGTCTACAAAGCATCCACTCTCCAGTTTTAATATGCATATGAAATAAATATCAGCAGCTGGCTCAGCAGTGAGAGAAACCATAAGGTTGCTGACTATGAGAAGTAACACAACTTTGCATTCTCTCCTAATCTTTCTATTTTTTGCTTTTTGTTCATTCTTCTCTCTGGTAGAACCTACCTGTCTTTTACTAGCTTTAAACAGGGAACATATGTCTTAATGTGTTAGAATACAAGTTAGGGCAAATGAATGTCTATTGTGCCATCTTAATAAGAGGAAAATCTCTTCAGCACAGAGCAGATCTGTGTGATTTTTATTGCAAGAGAAAATATGCTGTCACGGGCATGATAACAATTTCATGGTTGGTGAATTAGATAGGAAGAGCAAACGTATTGGAGCTCCTTTTCTCTCTCCTCTGTCTGTGATATAGCATCATTCCACATGCTAGTCAAATGATTAATTGCCCTGGGTTGTTCTGTCAAGCACAATTTAAATGAGTCGGCATGTCAGCACAAGCTGCCAGCCATTGGAAATCAGTGCCCTTGGAGCAATGAGCTGCTATAGAACAAACCCACGTTCCTGTTCTGCCTCAGGCCTGGGAGAAAACGACGTGTCTTTAGCTAAGTCCAACAGAGTCCCAAATTAACAGCAGAGAATTATATTTAGAATGTTATTTGGTAAACTGCTAATGTAAACGTAACAAACTAAATGTACTCAAAAAGAGTGAGAGAAAATGAGAAAAAGAGAGGAACAAAAGAGCCCAAGTAACAATTGTAGGTTGCATTTCTCTTTCAAAACATTAAAAATGTTATTTTGAAAGTTCTAGGAACATTTAAAACGTCTAGTTTTTTAAACATTGTTATAACATTATTGCTTTGTTACAAAAATATTATTTAAACATTGTGTAATTTTAAAAACGTTCCAATAACTAATTAAGAATAACATTTTTATGTATACGATACAAAGCATAAAAAAGTTCTACTAACATTACTTGGAGAACTTTCTTGATAACTTCAAGTAAAATTTTAGAACAACTTTTTGAAAACTCTCTGTTGCGATCAACAGCCAGCTCCCATACTGTACTGCCAACATGTACAAAGCCTTATTGTTTTGTTTAACATAAATTACAGAGAATTATACATTCCCATTCAAAACAAAGGCCCTTCATCTTATCAGTCTAATGCACCCCTATAAAGCATCCAATTAAAATCCAGAGAAAAAGAAAGACAAAGAGAGGGCTTTTCAATCTGAGCTCTGAACTTCCAGACTTTTAAAAGTTACCCAGCTACCTTGGGTGAGTGGGGGGTGGGGGGGGGGAGTAGTCTCACTAACCGATGAGCTTTTAAAGCTAATAGCAAACATACATTGTTCCCTAATTTCCATAACACTGTCTGCAGGTGCATATTATCACCTTTTTGGTTTGAAATCCCAACAGAGACAGAGAAAAAGAAAGACAGCAAGAAAGACAGCAAGAAAGACAGCAAGAAAGACAGCAAGAAAGACAGCAAGAAAGACAGCAAGAAAGACAGAAAGACAGACAGACAGACAGACAGACAGACAGAAAGAAAGAAAGAAAGAAAGAAAGAAAGAAAGAAAGAAAGAAAGAAAGAAAGAAAGAAAGACTTGACTGTTGTTACCCTGTGAGTCATTTCAATGTGTTCTGTTTGCTCATTCAAATGAGTCTTTTGTTTACCCCCACTATCTGAACCCTTTGCTCAGTGAGCCTTACTAGTATTTGCACACCTGCTGTCTTTGTCAGTTCATACAGGACAACCTGGAGCCACAGAGCATTGTGGGTATGTGTGGCGCAACACCAGCAACCTGACAAAGGACTTACAGTGTCACTGCAGTATGGTTTTACTTTATATCTGACACAGTCTCAAAGATCCATTCTTCAGTTATAATAATGAGATGCTCCCTTTTTCTCTTCCTCTTTTTCTTTGTTGCTCTTCACTTCTGCAAACATGGAGTTTAAGAACAGACTGAATAGGCAAATATAGAGACATGAGTAATTAACTGACCTGTTTACTGGTTTAAAAGACTAAAAGACAGGAAGATGAGAGACAGAGAAAGAAAAATAGAGAGTCCCTCATTGACACTTTTTTAATTTAATGAATAATGTATTACCTAATGTTACCTTCATGGAAGGAGTCAGATGTCCTTTAGCTTATTAAAAAGAGATTGAGTTTTAGTTAACACAAAGCCACTCATTTGTTTGATGATAGATACATGTAGTAGACCTGAAACATCTGCTGAAAAAAAATATAAAAGTGGCTGTTTAACTAAACACTAAAAACATGTCCTGCACTGAGAACATATTGAGACACAGACTCTGAGAGTGCTGAGCAGATCTGTGGAAACAGCTTGATTCAGAGCAAAAGCTGTTTTTAGGTCACTGAAAATATCCCAGCAATAAGAGAGGTCGATAACTTCAGAGAAGCAGGACAAAGCTTGTGAGAGACCAAAATATACTTTATAGGGCCGTGAACATATACTTTTCAGACTGTTCTTTAAATAGTCTGTTTCCTCTACTTCCTTTTTAACTTTAATGATGTATAAAAGGTCAAACCAAATGAGAGCAATCATTAGTCCAATTAAAATCTTAGAAACATAACACTTGAAGAGCTATATAAAGCTCAATGTAAATTCAGACAGATGTCTCCCTTACTTTAAAGAAAATCTCATTTGCAATTTAAAAACAAAATACATACTCAAGCAATAAACAAAACAGTTTCAAAACTGTCACACTTGTCAACCAACAGTTCTATATTAATATCAAATATCATGAAATATGCTACCATTAAACATACTCTGATTTTACTGTGCTTAACTCAAAAACTAATACCTAACTACTTAACTGCTACTGTACGTAACTCTTGTTTAAAGAAGCAATACCTTGAAACCCTTTGCTTGCTCATCATGACAAAGATGTTTGGTGACCCCACACACATCTGTGGCCCCTCAAACCAAAACAATGTATGGAAAAAGTTTGCCTTCTCTCTTATCACAAGCTATTGTCATAACTGGAATATCTTTCTACTGATCAGCATTCCAGATTGGCACCCTTTGTTTTGCAACAATAAGATTTGAGAAGTGTTTTTGGAACAGGATGGGAATTTTAGCTCATAACAAAAGGAGGACAGGCTAAACTCTCTCCACATAGCTCACTGGCATCAGCACAATGTGTTGTCAAAGGTTCTATGTCTCTAGCATTAGGCACATTCCTGTCCTGAGGACCTGCTATCAAACCTTTGTTCAACACAATCTCAGGGGAAGATTTGGTGACGGTTTTGCAGCTCTGGATCAATGATGACTTTCTTTTTCTCTGTCTTACTTTCTCTCCCAATCAAAATACATGCACGCACACACACAAATACACAGAGACATGCCCTGCTACATTGCCTCGGGTTGTATTTATTATTTTACTTTATTCTACTACATAACTCTCACTTATGATAGAAGCAAATGAAAACAGATGTTTCTTCCATTTTCATTTATTCCAAGTCAGAAATCGACATATCCAGATGAGGCATGCAAATAATATTGAAGGAAATGAGATAAAGAGCATTTACACTAAAAATCCACGTAAATGATTAAAGACATGATTTATAGAGTGTGGTCTGGCCTGGCTAATGGTGTGTGTCAGCTACAAATTTACATATTTGCCCAGCCACACGGCATCATATCACCCAGCCTCCAAATCAATCACAGTGACTATTAAGGAGTCTGCTGATAGGGGTTAGTGGAAATGAGCCTCGGGCTTGTACTGGCACGTTTACCTTTCTTCCATCAATCTCTTGATGCATCTGAGATGACCATTGGTCACTGTAAGCTGTCCCACACACAGAAGATGATACACTACACAGGTTGTAGAGCACATGACATGTGCGCCTAGTTCACTTAGCATCAAGTGACTTCTTGTCCTGAAGGTAAAATCACATTAAGTGTAAGTTCACTTGAAGAAATGGATCGATAAAAGATAATGGAGATAGAGAGTACAGAAGCAGAGAAGAGATCACGAGAAGAGAGAGGTTGGTACTTCTGTGATGACACGAAAGCAGAGAACACGTTGTGATTGGTGCGTCATTTTGTTGAGTGTGTTGATGCAAGATCAGAATGTTCAGTAGATTACACGTACTCTGCCACGCACACAACAAGCCAAATAACAACCTTCACATCTGTCTGCCATTTTAGGACAAAATACCGGTGATGTGATATATTCTGATGAAAGCTTTCCACATTCAATAAATACATCAGTATTCCTGGCAGTGATGTTCTGAAACACTGGAAAACTCACAGAACACTTACATCTGCTGCAGCTCTATAAATGCTATGTTGTCTGAATAGTGGTGGCATATGAAACTGTATCATTTACAGCATTCCCATTTCATCTAACAGTTGCTATTTTCTTCACCTGTCAGCCGGGCAGTTAATACTGTCTTTCCATCAAATATTGTGCTTGTGGACGTGACGAGTTTTATCTTTCGTAAATCACTAGACTTTCAGCTAAAAACCTGTAAACCTTTTTTTTCTTTTTCCTATTTTTTATTTCTGACGCTAAGCAATATTTGACTGTCAGACAAAATCTATTTAGAACGAATCTGACACAAGATTCTCTGCAAACACACACTGCAAATCTCCACTTCCCTTACAGAAGGGGAAAGATTGGGTTACGTCAATTAAAATGTATTAATCACACAGTGTACTTCCTGCCTTTGGCACCTGCTGTGTACACTGTAACACTGTACACAGATCTAAATGTAGGGATGTAATTTAACCCTTGCTTTATAGATCAACACTAAGCCTCATTTGAATCACTATATACAGATGGCACTAGAGTCTATGTGTGGGTGTTTACAAGTGAATACATCTAAGAGTCGTCTCCACTGTAATTTGCTATCTCCAGTTGCTGTCACCTCATTTCCTCTAGCCTTTGTCTCTATTGCAGGACTATGAAACAGCTGCTCTTACAGGCTCTTCATTCAGACCATGCATTGTCTCTTCAGAACACCCTTTAGATGAACTCCAGAAGTCCACTGACTGAGGCTGCTTTTCCTCCATTGACATACACACTTTATAGCCCATCCTGAAAATCAGATCAGTGCTGATTTCTTTTAAGTGCTTGTGTAAAAGTGATTTCCTTTACTCTCTGTTGAATGTTTCTATCTCTATTAAAGAGTATTACTCATTCCATTTACATAGTTAAGAAAATGAAATCAAGGCAGTTTCACTGAAAATTTTAGTTATTCTTTCAAGTCACCCACTATCAGTATGACCTTGTAATAATAGCCTCAGCCCCAGCAAAAGATTTTACTAGGCTTTTACCAGACATTTGACTTTTTCTTTCACGCTGAGATCTATAAATATATTATGTATTTGCATGTTATTCTGAGAAATGCTTGTGAAGAAAGGATATAGTGATATATTTTTGTAATTCTTGCTCTGCTAGGAATGGTAATTATAAATAAATACTTTAAGTTGGCTATCAAAAGAAAATAAATGTAAACTGAAACTTAGTATGTCAAAACAATATCTGATTTGTTCTATAAACTATTGGAGAAAACCCACACAACCTATCATTGCCTGCAGGGAGTTTATACAATAAAATGTTGAATATAAAACCTTTTTATGGTTCTGTTTTTGTTTGATTTGCACATCACACATATTTACATTTATGATAATATTAATAATAACGCTAGAAAAACTTGAATGTAGCTAAAACTTTCCAGCCGTTCTAGACAATCTGTCTATAATAAATTTTGCAAGGCACAGACACAAACATTTTTAGGACAACAGGAAAAAGAGAATCATCCATCTCTTGCATAACTGAATAATGCTTTTTATCAAAGGTAGTGAAATGGATGGAGGGAGACAGAGAGAAATAGGGTTAGTAAAGCTGACATCCACCAAAATAAAGATTTACTTAGATAAACATTCCCTGCCAAAACGCGCTGTCTCATTATCCATGTAACCATTATACTACATCTCCTTTTCAACAACCCCAAATGTTTTCTGTCAAATCTTTCAGTCAAATTTAACACTTTTGCATAATAAAAAGACTTCTTCTATTTCGAGTATCCATCTGTAAATGATCTGAGTAAATACAACAATTCACCTAGAATGCAAATTACCCCACCTGACATTATGTAAAACAACCACAAAGTGATTAAATTACATATACAGCAAGCACAGAAGTGGCTTACAGTGATAGGCTGGTCTTTAATATTTCACTGCTGATCAATGCAGAGCAAAACTGGACCAAACACAAACAGCTCACATTTAATGGATCTGAATAATTTGCTATTCAAACTAAACTCCACAAAACTAAACTTTATAAAAAGCAAAAAGTAAAATCACTTTACTTTCTAAAAAATGCAGTCATTGGTTTATTTAAGCCATCAGGAACACTTTTCTAGTAAATTTCACTGACTGCTACCACATGTGCTCTCTTCATAAACCCAATGCTCCTGCACAAACCACACTCATTACCCAGAATCCACCGCACACAGTGTGGCTGCAGACACAAATCAAGACCCCTTATAGCTGCCTCAAGGGCCTGGACCTTTAACTTGTTATTCCTAAGTTTAGTTTAAGAACTTACAGCCCAAACACAGATTTGTCTGTATCTCATTACTGCACTGAATTGTTTCTTTTATATTAAATAATTTTAAATATAAAAACTGTTTGCATGTTGTGATTGATCATTAACCTTTCAGATCAAAGCCCATAGTTTCATTTCAACAAATTAGAAATGTTTTGATCTTTTTGAAAAACCCTTAACCATTCAAAGTTAAGAGCCCACCTCTTATCTGCCACTGTCTTTTAAACTCATTCTCGAGGAGTTTCTTAAATATAAGACCCAATTACTTGTCAGTCATTTTGTATCCACAGTAGATTTAGGTCTCCTTAAAGTCTGAAAACTGCTGCCACCGGTGACTATTACTGTAGCAAATAAAAGATTAGTGACTTAACTGTGTGTATATTATGAGCTCTGAGCAAGAGTTCTTTACAGAGTGATCAGATTTGTACCTAATTTAAGCCAATTAAATTTCAAATAAAACAATGGGTATGTATAGGCTAGAGAGGGTGAGTAAAATTTCTCAGAAACATGCTGTTTGTTCCCACAGGTTGTGTTTTTAGGTAGGAGAGATAATGTATCATGCAGAACAGCATACAACAGCACAACCACAGCCTGTATTTGCCTCATAAGCTTTTGCTTATTTCTAAAACTTTTCTTCCCAGAGTTACATAACCATAACTTATTACACAGCTATATATTTAAACAAAAAAATTACAGAAGAAAATGCTTGTATTGTTTATAATAGTCAAATTTGCAATCTGATACTGTATCACTGCTATTTATTGAGAGTCAAAGTATCTTAGTCTCTGATGACACAGCTGTGTAAAGTTTATAACTTTATGCCCCTTTAATACACAAAAAGCTTCCATGTGTAACATTGTGATTTTATAGTTCTGCGAATTAGTGAACAGCAACATTTGCAGTGAGGGCTAAAATCCTAAAATCACACAACTGTTCCCTCAGGAGCACATAAAAACATTCCTGTCATATCAAGCAGAATCTGTAAGGCAGCACAATCAACTCATTGTCCCGTAACACTGACAGCCCTTTGTCTGGAAGTTCTTTAACTGCTGATTTGAATCCCTCTGCATTATTTGAGCCATTAGTGAATCTATACTATAGAGCTTTGTAACTACCTTTAACTACGAACGGGAGGGGAGAGATATACACAAAGTTGTCAAGTGACACAAGCTGGAGCGGTCTCAAATCTCGCCGTGCAACATCTTAAACATATTTGTATTGGTTACTTAAATTATTATCTACACTATATAAAAAAATAACGAGTACAGAGTGGAGGACAGTTTTGGCAGTCGCTCTTCCACCTGCTCTGGGTGATGGTGCTTAGAAAGTAAAAGCGCTGGAAACACCATAAGCATTTTATTAAGCCTCCGAAAGTTTCAATCTCTTGCTTAAACAGGCTGAAAACAAGTGGGTAATGGGTAAGGCTACGCTCCTCGACTTCGTAACTACATATTTTCTTAATAAAAACGACACCGAAAACAGGGAATCAACTTTGCGCCCTAGTTTGAGGCACCAGCTTACGGGTTCGGGAAGTCTGTCTTACCTTGTTGTAGTTGTAGTATCCCAGGCAGTGGGGAAAATCCAGGTTCTGTGGATCTCCGGGCATAGAATTCCCTCTGGCAGACGAATAAAATACATCCATGTTTCTTCACGGTGTAGCGCTGCGCTGCGAAAAGGGCGCAATTTCTTCTATTTGTCCTTCAACTATCCAGACGCGAACGAGAGAGGCGCACGGGAAAACAGCGCGGCTCGCAGGGGACAGAGAAAAGGGTAAAAGGGTGATGTTGGGAGTTTTAGTTATCCTCTTCTATAAACGCCGATCACTGGCCATAGTTTTGGGGTGTTGAGGAAGCTTTGGCGGTGTTTAAACTGCTCCTGCGCTGCAAGGTTCAAGCATGCTTGGAGAGGAGTAACACAAAGAAAGATACACGAGCCGGCAAACAGCAACTCCGCTATAGTGTTCCCAGCTATAAGAGAAGATGCACACTCAGAGAAACACAGTTAATAAATTTAAACACAATTTAGGTCCCGATCTCAGCGTTTCAAAAACGCGTCCATCAATCCACACTTTGCGTTTTGAATTAAGCACTGCAGGTCAGTTAGAGATCTGGGTACAGTTTGCCTTCCAAAGCCTGGATAATTACATCAAATTAACCCCTCCGGACACATGGATAATACTCTCCGATGGCACCGTTAATTCGTCTACGAAACTTAAGAAGCGATGTTTACATATTCATTACAGCGCTGATTTGAGGGACTCTGAACAGCTAATGGTCTCCTGTTTACTTCGGCCAACATCAAGCTGTGATGGCAGGAGTATGGAAGGGGTGAGTGGGGCTCATTGCGACCACTCCCCGATCTCACATCGCCACTCCCCTATCAGACTCAGAAAGAAAAAAAACACTGTATAGTTATGTTCATAACAGACTTCAGCATATGTGGGGGACATACATTATCTCATTCAGTACATAGTCACACTGGCTTAAGTCATATCACTTTGCCATATTAAACATATAGCCTACTTCAGTAGATTTAAAGAAGATCAGTAGTATGTGTTCAGACAGAATATCTAGGGAATTATTAGCATGTGAATAGGCCACTTTCTACCACCTTTTCAATGGTAAGCAATGTGTTTTTTAAAATAAACAGTAGGCTAGTATTACCATGTGTATGCAAGAGGCAGTTGAGGAAACAGAAAGACAGTGAGCTTCTATCACTTATGTTTTTGTAGCCAAATCAAACATGTTCTATTGAAGCAGCTGGACAGCCTTCCCTAATGTGACCACCAGGGGCTATAAACTACAGACTATAGACACATTGGAGTTATTTTGCAAAGGTTCACTGCTTGGCAAACAGTCTGAGTGTTTTTGTTCCAATGTTTACATTAAAGTCATGTAACTAACTTAATGCAATGACAAAATCAAAAGAAGTTTCGTAAACTTAATTTTGTAAAAGTAACCACATTATAATGGAAAAGATCTGGATTGTATTCAGTGTAAGAAATAAAATCACCATCATACTGTTTATTCATACACGTTTTTTATTTGTAATGACCAACTGGAAACACAATGCATGCATGTGTGGGCTTCTTATCTTGAGAACCATACATGTATATTATTGTTTATGATGAGCTCTTCAATCCCATGGGTCTAAACAGAGAGATACAGATGAAAGAAACTTGACCAGCAAAACAGAGGCTCAGCTGGAAGATAAGAGACAATCATGATTTTGTTTGTTTTGTAATATACAGTGAATGCACATTATAGAGATGACTATGGCTAGTTCCCACATAGGGAAGTTATCACAATCTCAGTGAGTCTTGAGTCAAAAGTCTAGTTTCCATTGCATGTTTTCATTGTGTCAAGTTCTAATTTCTTTTTATTTTACGGTTTAAATTTTGCTGAAAAACTTTTGTCAGGGTGCACAGCATATTGAACATTTTAAGGCAAATGATTAGCATTAATTTTAACAACTGTACAATCAATCAAAAACACAGAACTCCAGTGAATAATCAGTGCTCTGATTATTAACTGTGACATCTAGCACTGTCCTCTTTTGCACATAACTTCCCTTTTTTTCCATCTCACAGGGCGCCCCTTATATCAAAAACAGCAAAGACAGACAGGCAAACATGCAGAAACACATGCATCTACACACGTGTGCACAAACAGACGATCAGATAAAGAGGGTGTTCCACATTGTTGTTATTGTATTTGATATGCGCGGTGATGGATGCAACCGAACTGATGTGCGCAGAAGCATCTTTGATTTACTCTTATTATTTATTTGTGTGTAATGTTGTTTGCTGGTGTGGCAGGAGGGAAACTGAATTAATTTCCTCTCTGTGGGTTTGGTGTCAGTGTGTGAGCACAGATGAATTATGCCGTACTCACACTTTATGTCATTTCCTCTATGCCCGGCAACATTGTCACCATTTGGTAACCTAAAAACAAATTATCCCTCTCTGGCACAAGTTCAAATTCAATTATAGCAGCCCATAGTAATTATATAGAGATATAAAAGAATAATAATTGCAAAATAATTAATTAACCTAATAATCTTTATTTATGCGGCCCTCATATTAAGCTGTGATCTCTCCATTGTGGTAGTGAGCTCTAAATTAGACTGAACAGCTGCGAATGCAGAAGAGGCATCAGCGCCATCAATAATATTCGTATCTCAATTCTCTTGTGCTTATTATAAAACAAGGCCAAATACTTCACATAATGCAAATTTTTGGCTATGTTTTTATGTAGGCCACAATAATGTATGATGTGATAATCACATTTGAATAAATGTGATGGCCTTGGTGTTTTGTCTCATAGCAGCATGCACATCATTTTGTATTTGTTAAGCATGATTCCTGTCTTTTGGGCCTCCAGACCTGTGACCCACAATGTTACTTTTCAACCCAGAGCTCAGAGCTGTGAGCCTGAACAAGAGTGATTTTACTGCTGTGACCTTGGCAATCTGACAAATCAGCTTTGCTCCACTGTGAATAGATAGTCAAGATTTAGCTAGCGTTCTCTTAAAGATCAAGTATGCTTTTCATTATACATGGACTTATACACAGCAGTAACATTCTCAAACTGTTCGGTTTGTGTGATTGGTTTGGCTCTCAGCCTCTCATTATCAGCCACTGAGGTCTTTGATCTCTCCGCCCTTTCTAATGCAATGAAGTTGGATTGTCATCGAAAAATTGTTTGGCTGATTGCACATACCCAATAGGGCCTGACATCTGTCACCATCAATGCAGTCATTGCGCAATATTTGAGCTAATTCTGACATAGAGGCATTTGTTCAGTTATTTAAATTATTTAGACTAATTCTGAAATGAGACATTTGTGCAGTTATTTAATAAAAATAATAGAAAAACAAAAACCAAACATGTAAAGAACATTCATGCATATTTTTGTAATTATGTTGAAACAATCTCAAATTATAAAACTCTTTCATATCATCAAAGGCAGGGGCTTAAATATTTAAAACTTTATATTTATTAGTTGATCATTTTGTAAGGGCACATCATAGTATGGTGGAAAAAGGTAACAAAGAACTAATTATGTATGCCATGTGATCAAGTGAGATTCTGGATGGGCTTGTGTATAGCTAATAACATCTGTGGTTAAACACTGATGCATTAGAATCAGAATAACCAGTAAGAATACAGCAACATGGGGTTACACTGGATTAGAGGAGGATAAATGTGCTTTGCTCTTTACTGAAGCATTTCTCTTACAAATGATGTTTTCATGAGATTTGAGTCTGTACTCCCACACCTCTCTCACTCACATCCCCTCCCCATTCTTCATCACAGCTGATACTGCAGTATGCAGTGTGCAGTGTGGTTATGCTGCCTTTGCATTTTATGCAGAACCCTCAGGGGCCATCGGCTCTATTACAGCATTCAGTAATGATGAGGAAGATAAAAGATAAAAGCGCTTTCTTTTACTCACAGCCACCCTTTTCTAATCTCTCTCTCTCTCTCTCTCTCCCTTTACCCTCTTTCTCTGCCATTACAGTTGTACTTGAAGATGTAGGCAAAATTTGACTTCAATGTTTAATTGTGTATCTGTGTTGGGATATGACATCTTATGTCATGATTGTAAGAGAGAACTTATCTTTATGTTTGGGGTCCAAGAGATTAAAGCAATTTTACCATTTGCCTCTTAATTTTAAACTCTTTTAATATGTTCCTCTGATCTAATCAAAATCCAGATGGCTCTGAGATCCCAAACACAAGCGATATCAAAATACAAATACAGATTACCTTGATACTTCAACGTTGAGCATGCTTATTTATACATTTTTTTGAGATGCTTGTTGTTAAACATTTAAAGAGCATTTGTAATTGCATTACATAAATTACCATTAAATATAAAGGTAAATACAGCTAGCAGTTTTTTATGTAATTGTTAATTAATGAACCCGTTGAGCATTTATTGAATATAGCCTATGCATAGAAAAAAAGTAAGAAAATTGCCTCGAACTCACCTACTGACAAATGTGGAGTCATTACCACACCATTGGTAATGACTTAATTAGTAATCTACTTATCTCCTAATTTCTGTTAACCACTGCGTTGTGAAATGTGCACGTCACCTTAGTCAGAAATGTCACTGTAATTATCTAACATCAATTAGAGCAAGGAAACTTTCTTGGTCCAAAAATTTACAGGAAATAAAACATGGACTGTGACAACATTAGTCTGATAAGCAATTAGCGTATGGCTTTGATGAATTTGAGGGATAGAGCATTATATTATTCTCAATTAAAACCTGTCTTCCACAGCATTACTCATTTTAACGCTCCTCGTTCATACTAATTAGCACGAGCCTTCATTGCCTCTGAGCTGAGAGGACATTTCAATATCCCATTACAGCATGAGCAGATAGTGATGTGATTGACACACTGTGAAAGCTGGGACATAATTACATTATATGCCTCAGTGTGCCTTTCTATCAGAATATAATGACATGTTTCATTCTGTCATTACTTTTTGCCTTCTCTCTTTTACCTTTAACTATGATTTCATCCCTCTCTTCTTCTTGAGCATTTGTGATAGCACCTTAAAAATTAAATTAAGCAGACTGACAGACAGATGTAGAAAAACGCCATAGGATAGGAACACAAACATCAGGAATAAAAACTCAAATCAGTTGATTGGCTGAGTCTATAAAATTCATTTTGAATTGAATTTGAAATAGGTGAGAGTGTTTGGCTTTCTGTCTCTCACCCCTTATCTTGACCTTTTGAGAAAGCGATTACAAGATGTGGATGTTTTTTGCCCTTTGTGCTGTCATAGATTTGTGTGTGTGTGTTGTGCTTTTGACTAGTGTTTTGGAAATCCCATCAGATAAGAAGGAAAATAGGCATGTGAGATGTAGCAGCATTACTTTTAGCACAGAGAATAAACAGTAAAGGAGAGGAAGTACGGATACAAACTCTGTTGCTCTATAAACATGTCATAAATCTTTCAAATGACCTTGTGTTTATTCTACACTGCAGTATCACTGTGCAGGACTGTGAGAACTGGGACAGAGCTCAATGAGCACTGCAGTCAAATATGCTCAAAATCTACTCTGGGGAAAGATCGCATTCACTATAAATCAAAAGGTTAAACTTACAGTATCTCTCATTAGTGGTCTCATTGACGTTTATTTGGTCTGAATCTGATTTACATTGGTAAACCACTAATATGTTTAATATATTTGAACACAAGAAGTTTATTCCATGTTATTAGCAATTAAATCTTGGTTTTCTGAATCTGCATTAATATACATTAATCAGGATAAAGATGATGGTGCCTTTTGACAGCTGTCCCTGAATTTAATGTCAAATTGGCAGTAAGACAAGAACAAAACCTATACTGGAAAGAATGAAAATATTTTTTTTAATCAAATCCGACATTCCCACCCACCCACTTATGTGGGATATAAATGAACTAAAACCTTATCAAATACAGCAATCACCAACTGAACAGCATCTTCTCACCACTTTGATATTTTTGCTGACCATTCTGTTCTTTTGTTTGGATATATAAATCTGAAAATAGAAATACAATGTAAAGTTAACACTTCATGCACAAGAGAAATTAGAAAAAAAAGTATTCAGAAATTATGAAAAATCTATTTCTTACAGTACATTTTGTTCATGTGATGCACTGTTTCTCATTGAGATCTGTTTTGGGTATCTTTATTACCTTTAAGTCTTGAAGCTTTTAGTTTAAGAGGTATTAAAACCAGATGGGCAGAGAGCAACAGATTCTACCTTTAGCTGCAATTGGCCATGGTTTTGAAAGTGAATCTCACTATCTCTTTTATTCAAATATTGTAAGTATCTATTGCTCACAATAGATAGGTAGGTTAAGCAATTTCGGAAAGTCTTGCAAAAACAACCTGGCTTTAAAAAAACAAGATTGCACCCCCGCCCTTTAGAGTGCTTTCTAAAGCCCCACCTCCACAAAACACATGGACAGGCAAGAAGGACTTCCTGTCATTACATTTGGACCGAATTTAATGATTGGACAAATATTTATGGTTCTGCACTGTCCACAGAAGATATATTTATATTAATATTTATACCACTTAGTGATTGCTATCAAAATGTAAAGAGACTTTGAACCAGTGTAACAAAAAATGTTTCTGGGAAAAATCACCCACCCTGCCCTTAAACCACACACTAAACTTTACTGATTGTTTTTCTTCTACTGTGTTGTTGTATGGTAGCAATTATTTTGTCTTAAGAAGTGGTTCTGGTGTTCAAAACCTCTGTAACAATTCTGTCACCCTCCCACCAATAAATAGCAGAAATGAACAAATCCTCAAGTCTGCATGTTACTGGCTGAGTGCCAGGCTGTGTTGTCAGCCTGTGGATCTACAGTAAAACCAGCCTGGAGACTATTTTCTTTAAAAACAGACCTCCACATATGGTGCCTCCACAAACCACTGCCAAAGAACTTTCTATAGCATTAACTGTAGTTTGTGTTTTGTCTGTCTGTCTTTCTTTCTTTCTCTTTCATCTGTCTTGTCCTTCATTTTCTGTCTTTCTTACAGAATGTTCCTACAGTCTGCTCTCATTTAGTCCACTGTTCCACTTTGTGGTCGGAACATAACTATGTATTTGCAGGTTGCTATTTTTACATTTACAGCACTGAATGTTGTTGTCTCTTACTGAGAGACTGTAAGTATTGCTTGTACACACAAAACACACGTGTACAGTCATCACACACATAATGTTATATCAATGTAGTTTTTGTCTCCTACCACACTACAAACCTCACAAATAGAAACACTATAGGTTATTATTCTGATAGTTTAAGGCTGTGGACTGAAGAGCTGGAGGGAAGAAAAAACAAAACACAATTTAAAAAAATAATAAAGAGAAAGAAAAAAGAAGAGAGAAAGGAGGGAAAACAAAGCCGCAGGATAGAGGCTCTGTCTCTTTTTCTGCCTGCCACTGGCAGAGAATACCTGTGTTCAGAGTTATTTAGAGTGATCAGGTGCAGCGAGGTGGGTCGGCGATGGTGCACACAGACACATGTTTCTGCGCAGTTTGACATAATTGCCATTCTCTCTCCCATTTGGCATCTCGGTAACATCAGTCAGAGAGAAGCAGGCCTGTCACAACTGTCTGACTGTGTGGAAGGGAGAGAGAGAGAAGTCAGATAAGGAAGAGAAAGAGAGATAGCAGATATTATACTGTGTGTGGAGTGTATATCACTCACACAAAAACAGCACCTGACAGAAATAGTAGAGCAATGAAAAAAAACATTCTTTAATTACTGTACAATTAATTAGTGTCTGTTAAACATACAGACAGGCTCATTAAATGTTTATCACAGGTTATTAAAAGTTTGGTTTACACACATATTATATATATATATATATAGGAGATGTAGATAACATGATTAATTAACTCTGCAATTCTTCAAACAAATGACAATCCAAACAAACTGACTAAAATGGTGCAGATTTTTATTGAGTGTGTGAACATTTTTAGGTAAAATGACTGTTTGGAGGCAATATTTCAGCATCTGAAAGGTTAGAGGAAAGTGAGGAGTGCGGGGGCTTTTAGAATTGAGGAAATTCAATGTGACATGCTGAGAATGAATTGCTCAGTCAAGCTGAAATATCCCTCATTCTAATGGCTTGAGACAGTCATTGGTTTATTTTCTCTTCCAATATCTCAGTCTGCATCCCTCTCCCGCTCTTTCTTTCTGACGCATTATTTTTGACAATAATAATCACTGTTATAAGATGAGAACTGTAATCTTGGTTAATTTAACACCTAGATTTAACACCTAGTACAGTAAATGCTCTGGTCAGCTTAGCAATGTGCTATTAAAATACCAATACCCATAAAACACCCATATCCAATCCATCACTATCCACGCTGAAGATTATATCAAAGTAAATATATAAAATTCTATTACACTGGCAATCATGTCCATTATATATGAAGGAACTAGCTGGCCTGAGGATAAGAATGACAGAGCTATTTCTCTGTGTACAGAACTGCTCGATCTGATTTCTTATTCCTCCTGACTGCTGATCTGAGAGGGGAGCAAAACATCTCTGACGGCTGCAAATTATAGAGATATTCCTACAGCCGCACCCTGCTGAAAATGTAGCAACGCTGAATACATGATTCAGCATAATTTGAGTTGTAATGAGAGTTTTGTGCAGGAAGTAAAACATCTCACTTCTGACCACATTTGCAAATTTTTTAAACAGGACTTTCTTCGTCTTGCATCGCAGCGTGAACGATTTCTTTTATGGGGTGCAGAAATGTGAAAAAGCATTTTTAATTTGAACTATTCTATAATTCTGAAATCTAAGAATGCTGCAGTAAAACTACAGCAGTAAAATATGGTTAAAGGAACTTGAAATAATGCCTGTAGAAAATGTAATGATGGATGTAATGCTCACTGTTTCACCAGCACATGCACATACTTGCACAATTCCTGGAATTCATGCAGGAAACCAAAATAGTAAAATTGCACCCTGGGGCTTGTCCACCGCCTTTGTGCAAGTGTGTATTTTTGTTATTTATTTTGTTTCATGTGTATAGCTCACTTTCAGTGAATGCCCTGTTCTGAAAACACAAGGTGGAAATCAAACATTTATTGGCTCACACATATGTGTGGCAAAACATGTATACATGATAATTATAAGTTTGTGTTGCACAAATATGATTATAGAACCCAAACTTGGAAGTATTTCCACTGTTGTGCATTTATGCCATGGCATCACTACTAATCATGCTAACATGCTTTGAGGCATAAGAACAACCAAAAATGTAATGGCCACTAAACCCGAAGAGAGAGCGAGACACACACATTTACATACATACACAAAGAGAAACAGACAGATAGAGAGATAGACAGATAGATGTAGAGACCAGTAGCACTTACACCCCATTAGCAAAATCTCCCTCTTTTTGGCAGAAAGGGAAAAAAAGGTGCATGCATAAATTTTACACATTTATTTCCATGGTAACCATTCACCGTGTCATTCACATGTCAAAGTGAATCAGAGGAGATTAGGGGCATTCTCTCTCTCTCTCTCTCCATCACTTTCACACATACACGATCTCTCGTACATGTGCTTAATAGAGGATCACATGACAAATAACAGCCATAGTTTAAAAAAATCAGAGGAAGAGAGAGGGAGAGAGAAAGCAAGGAAGACAGATAAATGCCATTTTAAAATAACATTTTAAAAGGATTTATTCAGATTTATTACTCACAAATAAAGGTAAATGGAGAGGTTAAAAGTTTAGCTGTACTGAACTGATAATTTTATATGGAAAAAATAGTTGAGCATATTGTTTCAATGATATTTAACATTATTAATGTTGTAATTAAGGCTGAAATCACCCTGTCATTAAGAACAGGTGCAGACATGTCAGGTATGGTAATGGTGACGAGGCTATTGTTGTGCAATGGGTTGGGGGGGCGTAGAGGGGGTCATCTTTGAATTTCAAACAGAACTCATTCATCTTACTCAGTGTTCCCTAAAGACTGCTTCTCTGTCTCATACTTCTCTTCTAGACAGTTTGAGGTTCTACACTGTGAGTCTGAAAGAATTGCAAAATGAAAAACAGACTTTCCATCAGACATCTCAGGAATTGCTGCAGAAGCAAAGAGACACCTAATTTATCATGATCTAGCCATCAAAACAGTCAGAGTCCTTCATGCTATTATAGTAAATACCGTAAAATTATCTCACAGAGAGTGTATGAAGACTGTTTCCAATACTACTTGTACATTAGCCAACGTACTTGTTGGTTGGTGTGCTTTTAGCAGCTGCGGGCTTCAGGACACAGCTAACACAATAAACAAATACCTAACACAATAAACTATACCTAACACTGAACAAATGTATGAACAGATATTTGTACACATTAGGCCCTACTGCCAGTTCAACTGTTCTTTCCACCTGTCAGTCTCATCATCAGTAGACTTTACAAATGTACACACACTAACCTATGCCATATTGCTAATCAGAACACCTACAGCGTCTATGGGCAGGTATAGATCACACTCAAGAGAGGAGAGATGGTCTGCTCTAATCTAAACTCACCTTCAATGCATGTATTCCCTCTGATACATACAGAGTCTGGTTTCCCTGAGGCTGCCTGGAGATCAATCAATACCCATCAGCTGGAATATTCAATACTGAGGTCAGTGTAAATCCAGACGCTTGTCAATTTACACTATTTCCATTTGATTTAGCCTCCACTGCTGCCTAATTGAATGGACAAATGCATAATCCAAGCATAAAGTGCTAGTCAATACTAGCCATCAAGATCTTTTTAATAAGATACTTTTAAACTGTAGAATCCACAAAAATTATTTTTAATATTTCTCTATGGTTGATAGCAAAGAGTGAAATTAACACTAAATTAACCATCAACATATAAATAGATTTGGCTGTAGGAAAGATAATCAACTGCGGGATGTTGTGCCTGGACAAAAACAAATTTAAGATGCTGTTTTATATTAACAACACATTTGGTGTTAAATCTAATAGTAATATCATAAAATATATTAATGGTGCAGTGAATTGCTCTATTTTTTGCGTGTAGCAACTGCAGCCTCTAATGAATTCATTTCATAGGGGGTAGAGAGAGAAAAAGGGAGGGAGGGAGAGAAAGAGAGAGAGAGA
>JAZGTK010000004.1:206906-358214 GCA_036877625.1 Ambastaia sidthimunki | reverse complement strand
AGAGAGAGAGAGAGAGAGAGAGAGAGAGAGAGCATTTCTGTTTAACCACCACAGCTGCTACAGTTGCATGATGAGTCTGTACTGATGATAAACTCAGAGGAATGTCTGCTAAGCAAAGAATATTACAAGTTTATTTCAGCATATTAAACACGAAACCAAGCACTGCAGTTGGGGCAGTTGGCACTATTCTGCGTATCCAAAGAAACAGACTGTAAGTGACGGACTGCCGCATTGCCAGTGGTTTCTATAAAACTCCACTGAATGCAGCGAGGGAATGTAATCCAATCAGAAATTTACTTTTATATGCAACATATGTTATAAAGCTTGCGGCGATGGATTCTCAACATGCGTTGTTGTGTAAAGGGTGGAAATGATGTTCTGCTCTGGAGTTCTGGAAAATGAACATCATTACACAGTCTTGCTTCTATTCATGAATGTGTAAAAGTGTTATACAGCTAGTGTTGCACTTTATGCTGCGAATTACAGCGTGTCTACACTGCAAACGATCAGCACAACAAAACAAGATTGTTCCCTTTAAAATGAAGAAATCTGTCTGAACAATAATATCAATTTCTGATGCATTATTGATTAGAAACAGCTGAATTAATTATATGCTAGATCCAGCCACCCTGTATGTAGAAAAAAAGACTGAGTAACTATGTTTTGAGTGAGAAGATAATTCAATTGTTTGTTCAGCATGCTGTTTGCCAATAAGTTGTCATAAAGTTTATTCAGATCATTAAGAGAACAAGATGCACAAAGCTAAATGTCATTGCCATGTGTAAAGATTTATTTCCATTTCTCATTTAACACATACAATTTAAGTGTCATTTAACAGCTCAGATTCGAGATGGTAATAATTTTCCAGTTAACCAATGAGATGATGACTTACTTTGACCTCCTCAATAATGACCTGAGTGTGAGAAAATGTTGTACAAAAGCTCACAGTTTTAAGTGACCAAACGATTTCTAAGCACTTCAGGGTCTGTGTAGGAGTTGTGGGTAAAAGGATTTAAGCAGTGTCCCACCCGCTTACCCAGCTGGTCTAAACTCTAATGAGGCTTTAACCGGGATGTGGGATGGCTTTCTTCATACAACCTACAGGTCAGCACCACACAATGAGGGCCATAACAAAGACTCTGTAGATCTATTAGTTCAAACTGCCATTTTAACTAAATTGTGTGGTCAGCAATTCTCTTCAATAGAGTCGAACCATATAACATTCATCAAATGTGAAAGGGCACTTTATATACTTTGACAACCTCTTTAAATTTAGCTGTTTTTCATTTAAAAGCTCACGACTGCTGTTTTATAAACATTGTCTAAGATCAGTGTGTAAAAAAAGCAGATGTTGTACTTCAATTAAATTTAAGAAAGAACAGTGCCTTACAAACCATCCGGTAAACCAGACATAGGCCTATATTATACTATACATTATTAGACTATACACACTTGTTTCTCCAGCACAGTGTGCTCCAACCTTGTGTTGATTTATATTTATAGTTGTTGGAATATACTTGCAGAAATATGCCATTTTATAACTACTTTGCGGTCAGTTAAACTTACTTTGTCAATGACCATGTCAATCCAAAACCGTTGTTAAATAGAGCATTTTAAAGTTAAAAATGCATTGAATATATTGGCAGATTAAGTCTTGACAAAAAGAACCTTGTCATTTACCTTATGAGGTACATCATATATACAGTATATTAAAGACAGTTAATATGTACAAATGCACTGTAAGGTGGTAATCATGGAGTGTGATGTAGTCTTTCTTTAACAGCTTTAAGAATGAGCCAGTGCTGGGCTGGTGCGAAAGGGGTTGGGGACATTTGGTATGACATGAGAGTAGCACGGTATGTACCATAGTTGCATATCTCAGTTTTTCAGTTTGGTTTTAAATACTGTTACACCCCTACTATGTAGTATATGTAGCTATGTAGTATACATAGACAATATTTAGTATTTAACTATGAAATAATCAAAATGGTCACACTTTGAACTTTAACAATATAAAAAGTACAATATATGATAACTTGGCTCTCTCTTGGCTTTTGAGATATTCATATGACATACACCCACAGAAGGAAATTTGTGAGAAATACTATCATGTCCTACCATTACTGAGAGATTTACTGGGATTCTGGACTAAACTCAGGCAAATGTGTTTTGAAATGTATTACAGAAGAAACCACATGCCCAGACTGTGTTGATGAGCCACAGAAGTGAACTATAAAAGTTCATATTGTTTTTTAATGCTAATAATGGTTATTTTAATGTGATTTTCAAATGGCACTTTTCAACACAATTAAGACTGCTGCATTACTCAGACCATTTAAAAGAAATTACTGTCAACATGTATGAAAGTAAGGCATAAAAGAGGGTATGAACAGAATGAAAAAACTGTTTAGGTCATATGCCATTCCGCTCAACATTTTCAAACCTGATTAAACTTCATTCTGTCAACTCAAGATGGCCTGAAGTCATCTATGAAACCTGTCCAACCTTCACTTATGTTCTCTAATTCAACTCAAGACACAAATACATCTTCATATACAACCAATGTTCAGGGGTTTGTCCTACAACACAATTTTTGTTATTCCACATCACTATTACCACAAGCGATCTTTAACCTTTAGATTTTAATTAAAATACATTTAAAATGATTAAAACCTTTATTTATTTATATTTATATAGTCAAATACCTTAAGAAAAACATCCTTGATAGGTTTTTTTTAGCTCCTTTGTACCTGCTCTTTAGTTATTTTAGTGCAGACTGGAAACACAAGCTTAGTAATTATTTTGGTTCTTAGTCATAAAAGGCTTAAAGACATGAATAAAAGGTTAATTAAAGTGGAGAAAGAAGCATCTCCTGAGGCCCAATTCATCAAATATCACACATTTTGTGTAGTATTGTGTGCTCTATTCCACCCATCATCAATCCATTCACTTTCTGATATCTACATGCACATAATTACTAAGATGTCTAACCTTAACTAGAACTTAAATTGCTGTTGGTTGTGGAATAATGGAAGACATATTCACATATTCACAAAGACATTTTTCAAGATTCTATAAACATTAGCTATCACTGTGGGCTACCACATCATAAAACATCATTTGAAAAAAATAAGAACTCACTCTGTTTCTTTACTTTTACATTCCTATTACCCAACTCATGGATTATATATGCACAACAGCCCTCAACATGAAACTGACAAATTCTATTTTTGTTTCGCTCTGTGCTGTTATAAGGAAGCAGATGTTTTAATGAGCATTCATTTGTGAGCATGACTTTATTCTATTGATGGTTTAAAAGTACTCTTCTGATAATAATAATAATATACTGTAATAGGGCAATGGAAAGAGACTCTTGGTTAATTAACAGAGCAGCTGACAGTGGGAGAAACATGTTAGGGCCACATATATGCTAACAGTAACTCCAGAGGACAATGTCTATAAGAACAAGAAGCAGTTTTGCTTTAAAGATTTTTATGCCCTTTTTAATGCCCTTAGCCAAATTCCAAAGAACAGAGAGATATATGATGTCTAATGAGAGGCAGTGGATTCATAAGACAAACCATCAATGCCAATGATGTTTGCAGTCTCTCTCTCTCTCTCTCTCTCTCTCTCTCTCTCTCTCTCTCTCATTGTCAGTGTGTTTGTGTGTGGTGTTATGATATTTTAATCAAAGCATCTGCCCATGAAATCTGTCAAGCTATGCCTTTCCCATCCTTTTTGTATTTCTCTCTTCTGAGCCCATTCTGGTGTTGGGGTTTAGGAAGGTGGTTACATTTTACAGCAAAGCTTGCTATTGATCTAAAAAAGCAACAGAACCATATGCTATTAAACCAGAAAAGCAAATTTTGACATATTGTCATCTTTGAAATTAATAATTAATTAAAGTAATCTTTGAAGATAATCCAGCAAAGTGCTTTCATGAACTTCAGAAAAATTATGTTTATAACTCCAGTTGTATTCCAATACCTTACATTTAACTACTAGACATTAAAATAGTATGTTTAATGTTTAATTCTGTATAAACTTTCTGCATCATTTTATATACATTAATTGTTTTTGCAGAACAGTCAATGAATGCTTTTATGCCCTGCATCTCAGTTTTTTTTATCTTGGTGTTTTAGGAATATCTCTTTTGGTCCCTATTTAATCCCTATTTTAGTCGTGAACCAAGCTTTGCTAGTAATTATAGGGTTAACTCCAGCTTGGCTTTATTGATTTTGATTGGCTCACATAGTAAATCTCATCTGCCCACAGAAAGGCATCACTATACAATTGGCAATTCCTTTAGAGTTTACTGAAAAGATAATTGATTGGGAAGCCATTTAATTTACTTGGTCGTCAATGCTCATGTATGAGAACAATCAATAATCAAACAACTCAGCCAGGCATGTCACAGACATTAACTAATAGAATTAATCAGTTTTTTTTTCTCTATGCATATATAAACTATGTATGATAAGGAACAGCAGTTCCTTCTTGATTCAAGTTTTAAAAACCACTTATATGTTAAACAGCTCATTTGGGAAACAAAAATGTAGTGTTTTAACTACTTCATCCCAACTGCCTGGAATATTTGTTATGGTTACTTAAAGAAAAGACACTCTCATCCAAACATTGTCAGCCAATGTATTTTTCTCTCTGCTTTTGACTTCAAAGTACTGTCCCTTATCCCAATTTTTAAGATCCCTTGGCTGTGAACTGTGATCAAAGAAAACTGCTCTCTGTGGACACAATGTATCGAACTAAGCATTTGACGAGGGCCTGTCATAAGCTGTATCCATGGCAACCTGTAACATGAGGGAGGCAGGAGCAGACACATGCTCGCAGACTCCTTCGCAAACACTTTCCCTCACACCGACGAATCAGAGCGGCGGAAATATTCACAAGTGAGTTGAAGAAATTGTGTTGGGCCAGACAGTCTTGTTATTAATTAACACGTTATTATAAAAGCTGTGATGTATCTACAACACGTAGGACTGCGTGTGCATGCGTGTGTTTTTGTGCATACTGTGTTAAAAGATTTGGATAGCTGTATACTTTTGATAATTATCAATTACCACTTTCACTTCAATGAAATAAAAACACACAAACACTTATACAACAGTTTTTCTACATAAGTGATTTTAACCTTAAATGTGTTTAACCCTTGGTTAAGTTCCATGCCACTGTTAGGCTAAATTAAAATAGCTGCTCGAGTTAGCCTGACCAAGCAGTGTTTTCTATAAATATGTAAGGGAACAAAAGAGCAGTTGACTAATGCAGTGTAGGTGTGCTTCCATCTGTTTAAATACATTAGCGATGCCAGCTGAATTCATATCCATAAGCCTTTATTTATAGCCACGAGGGTGCAAGAAAAGACGCGCAAGAACACCCATCACCTGCTAATGGACAATATTGCATTTCCATATTCATAGTAAAGGTGAGCATCAAAAGATGCTTGAGGTATGTATACGCACACACAAACACACTTATGTGGGCATATACACCTGTGTATATATGCATATATAATGTTCCTATATGATAAGAAAGTGCTTATAGATTTTACTGATGAGCGTTTTTGATTATTCATTCTTTTTCAGTATCCATTAGCAGGTCACATTGAAAACATCCATCATATCTCTGTTGAACAGTTCTCTGTTACACACACACACACACAATTTTGATAGCACCAGTGCTAAGAGCTAAAAGCCTTATACAGCTATAGCTTGACATTATAACAAAGACCCTGACAGATCCAATGTGTCCTCACTACAACATGCACACACACAAACACACAGACACATTTTTTTCTTTCTCCTCTGCTCATTCTTGCTCGCCCACCACCCCCACCCCTCTCCCAGTCAACCTTGACTGGAAGAAAAGCAATTTATTTCTACATGGCTTAGATAATGAATAATAGATGTTATCCAGTGATTTGGGTTTGTCGTGGCTGTGTGCAGCACTTTCATAGCTCTGAAGTTCAAGGCTTGTTATTGAAATCCATTAGGAAGATGGAAAATGAGACTGATGGTAAATGTAAGTAGATTTCATGGACATAACAGAAAAAAGGTAAACGTGGTTAATGTTAATCTTGTTCTGACAGTAACAGTTTGTGTGCGTGTTCTTCAGTTTGTGTTTGCATGTAACCGATTGTTTATTTTGGAGCATCCTTTACTGTGTATGTGTAAATATTCCACTGTGTGTGTGCGTGTGTATATACGTGTGCTGAACTGCAGTAATATCCATTATATATATTGTGTTCTGCTTGCTTGTCTCCCTTGAGTTGCCCAAGGGGCTGATATTACATTTCATCACACTTTCATTTTCTACTGCAGATGAGGGACAGTACAACAGCAGCAGTCCTGTTGCATGTATGAGTAAAATCTGTCTTACATCTACACTGTTTGTCTGTCTGTCTGTCTGTCTGTCTCTCTTTTTTACATACACATAGCTCAGGGGTCTAAAATAAAATAAGTTACCATCTGTTATCATATGAAACCTCCCTTATTAAAACACAACCATGAGAGACACTGACAATAAGAGCAAAAACAGATTTCTTTTGTTATCGACTTGTTATTCTTTTGATTTCCACTGATTTCCTTTATGATTTCAGTTTATTTTTGTGTTCACCATGTTTGTTTTTCACTGTAAAACAACACATACATAGAGAGGTGTTAGATTATTGAGTTTCTTCAAAATTAAAAATCACTTTACAAAAAAAACAAACTTATACCCTTACACATACAGACTTTGCACAATAACAATCTAAATAAGATTTCCAATAGTGAGCACAACAGTAAAGTTGCCAGAAATCCAAAATGACACAGCATATACTGTAGAAGAAGTGGAATTGGTAAATATGACTAACTAATAATAATATACCAAACCAATTATTTAATGGCTCTATGGAATATTTGAACCTGATTGGTCAATTGTGTGTTCTTTGTATTATAGTATTATTAAATCACTGTTGTCCTAGGCAACCAATTTCCCACATATCTGCACAAGATGCATGTCTATAGTATTACTCTGTAGCTCCTTCTGCTAATATAATAAAGTAATTTCAATTCAACGATCAATAAATTATGTCTATGAATTCATTTATTTGATAAGTGTGATAGTGATGTTCAGTAATAATTAAACATGAAATGCACAGAATAAAGAAACCACAGGACAGAATGAGATGTTGGCTGTATTAGAGAGCATGTAAAACACAGAGTGAGATTGTGGTATATAAACAGAGCAAGAGATAAACAGAGTTGGACAGACTGCAGAAAACAGTCTCTACAGTGACCGTGTCAGTTTAAGAGAGCCATCGGCAGGCAGTCGTAAAGTAAGTTGTGTTGTTGTTTTAATTATCGACAGTAAAGCAATCTGTTCATAATTACAATCATTTGCCTGCAGTCATTACTGCCAGTGGCATTGAGCAGTTTAATTTGCCTTCTCTAATCTGCAGTGTAATTAGAGCACACACAAGCAGAGCTGAGTGATCATTCCACTTATCCAGCAAACACTCACACACTTCTGCACATTCTGTCGTGCTGCTTCCTGAACACTTCTCATTCTTTCATTTCTGTCTTAGTCTGATCTCTCTTGTTTGTTGTTTCACTCATTCATGTACATTCTAGATTAAAAGGATTCCTATTGTTTGATCTTGGGACACACAGCAGAAGTTTACAGGCCAGACCGGAAGTGATTTTTAGGAGTGGAAACTCTAAGACCTGAGGTTGATCCTGGTGACCTTGACAAGATATAACACGACACCCAACCAAAACAGTTTGAAACATAATTGCTAATCCTGCTGTGATTATTTATTTCTTCTTTAAATCTCATATATATGGAAATCTCCACATCTAAAGAGCCTGTATAAGGATATTGGACTACACTAAACTGTACTGTGAGCCATTACCTCCAAACAGAGAAGACACACAGAGGTGGTAAGTAATGCTAGTAGTGGCCGGCCTGACAAAATTTCTTGAAGGCTACAGTGGCACAAAAGCTTTTGAAACTTTTCAAACAAACTTTTAAAAACTGCAGGTATCTCCAGCATCAGCCGAGGTCAGTGTTCATTATTCAACAATAAGAAAGAGATGGAGCACAAATTGATTTTATAGAAGAGCAGCAAGCAGAATGTCTGACTATCTGTGTCTGAATCTTAAGCTTAAATGTAACTGGGTGATGCAGCAAAAACATGTTTCAAAACACTGAGGATATGAATAAAAAAATGAAAAGAAGAAATGAAAGTTTTAGAATGAACTGCCATAGAGATGGTGTGGCAGGATCTGAAAAGAGCAGTTGATTGAACAATATGTCAAAGTTTTCAAAGAAAATCCCTGTACAGAGATCACATTACATTACAGGTAATGTTTAACTGCAGGTACAGTACTGCTGCTAAGTGATATCCAAACAAATCTCTTGATTTTCACTGAAGAAAGAAAAAAAATTATATTAAAATGGTGTATTGTGTTTTTTTGTAGCTTATCTTTGTGCAACATTACTTTTTTATTTCTGTTTTTAATACCTTCATTTTAGTTCTCCACATAGGCAATGGTAGAAAACATCATTTGGGGAATAATACTTTTTCAAAGCATGATATAAACATATGCTTGCTATAAAGAGTAAATAGACAATAGCTATAAAGACTTAAAAAAATACCTCCCTGATGTCGTGCCCTAAAAGGGATAATCATTCAAAACTCATAGTGCTTCAGCGCTCACTAAACAGAGCCAGAATGTGTCCTACATTATACATATACACAATGAAATCACCTGACAAACAAAATGGCAATCATTTTTATTTTTTTTTGTATTTTTAAAGGTGGGGGGAGAACGCTGTTTTAGATTGTTCTGGTCCAGGTTAATCCCCAGACCTTACTCATGCTCATGTCAACATGTTGTAAACATGTTTTGTATATATAATATATAAACATACACACAATACTCAGGATGACACTGTACAATATGTTTCTCTTTATACTTGCTTGTTTCATGTCAAATTAACCCTAATTCATGATTTAAAACACTATTTATCTTCTATAACAATGAACTGTTACTTTTGCATTTCAGGTTTTGCTGATATTTGGGTACAAATTTGTCCCCAATATATGGTTAAGCAAACCAACAGAGAAACACACACAGCAGTGTGACAGCAGTGATAATGAACTGCACTACTCAGTCTCTCACACAGAGGAAAACTGGTCCTGTTTTGTGCAGGGTCTCTCTCTCTCCAATGACAGCTATTAATTCTTGTCTGCGCTGACTTGATGGAAGGCTAACAACATTTTATATTGTTGATACACTCTAGACTGTGGCTACATGTTCTCAATTACTGATGAAAGATAGATGGTAACCTGGTTACAAATGGGCTGCACTGCTCAGATGATGTCAAGCACCTTTATCAAACACTGATGTGTGTTCGCTACTCTTTCTCTCTCTCTCTCTCTCTCTCTCTCTCTCCACAGTAATGGCTTATTTTATACTACTGCACATAAACAAACATGTTTTCCTCATATTGTGAGATGGATTAAAGATTCAGACATGATAAGATTGTTGAGTGGATGACAGCTTGACTGTTTTGACTTGTTTTAGCAGCACAGCCCCTGAAAGAGAATTAAAAGAGAGGACAGCTGGAGTACTTCAAACACAAAAACCACGCTCATTCTGATAATATTAAAACTGCGGAGCAGATCACAAAAATAAGGCCACACGCACGTGGCTCGCAAAGGGATCAATTTCATTATCAAAGCAAACTGTGGGAGGGACTGCAGGGCCAAAGCGGTTATAATATTAATTCAGCACATTTAGATGATTCCTTTCCTCGAGTTTCTTTGAGCCTAACATGAAAGGTGTAACACGCACCTTTTAAAGTCTGGTGAAGTGTTTCATCACGAGAGCTTAAAAATGAGGTGAGGAGAGGGCGTGAGGTGAACAAGCAGAAATAAACATCTGTATTTATCAGCACATCTTACCGCATGTGTTTCAGGGTTTCAAGGTCTACAGCTCAAATTTAAATGTGTTATTACATGATGAATGAGCTTTACGCAGCGTCTGCAGTACATTTCAGCAGCTGGATTCTGTCTTCCAGCTATACAAAGGTTCCTTTAAACAACCTCATTTCATTCCTAGACAATAATGAGAAGGATTCTGGCAAGAAAGTTTTTTAACAGATAGAAAGCATTTTAAAATACTTGTTATCCTGCTGGAGGTGGGACTAAAGAATGAGGAGACGAAACATCAAATCTTCTTCAATCGGAAAGAGGGTCATTAGCCAAAACCAAGCCTCTCTCTAAAGATCTTAATGAATTAATCATGGATCGCAGGCTCTCTTCTTTTTTTACAAGTGCATGTGCGCTAATACATGCGCGCAGCTGCTGCGTTGTTTATAAGGCCCATCTGAAACGTCTTATAATGCATTGTGTCATGGGGTATTGGGTCAGGCAGACGAAAATTAAACTCTTCAGACAAGATAAACATTATATTACATCATTACCCTTTACAACACATGTAAATTAAAACCATTATCTAAGCGATTATCCATTCATCGCCACCTCTATCTCTTGCTCACTCCCTCAACCTCCCTTGCCATATGTTTGCCTTTCTACCATTCTCTCTCTCCCTCCCTCCCTACAGTTTGGCATTGGTTCAGTCAGTTCTTTTGTCCTATCAGATTGTGACTGTTTGAGCTGCCCATTTTCCACTGCTGAATTAAACATTAAACATTAATGCTCCCTGACAGCAATAAATAACATTTAGCACAATGGGGATCTAATAATGACCTGACTCTAGGCTGAGCCCCATCAGAGCCCTTCTTTTGACAACTGCTGAAATGTGATTATCAGGCAGCTGTCTCTAAGACAACTGTATCTGAATAACTTCAGCACAGGAAGGAGCTTTGATCTCCCCTGTGCATGCAATTACAGCAGAGATCTGTTTGAATTACATTTTCTCTCTCTCCTCTGTCCAATTATCATTAGAATCAGATTCTCCGTCATGTGTGCAGATTCAAGAAAAATGCAACCGTTTAAGAGACTATTTTCTGTGTGACTGTGCATGTAAATCACTGCAGTTTAAGAAATTGACTGTAATGACTCTGTTCAGTAACACATACAGCAGGTCACAGCCCCAAGGTCAAAGTTGACATCTACATTTCACCTCAGTGTCATGTAAACAGCATGTTACGCAATCTTGTAGTAACTCTCACCCTTCCAATTCTTCAGTAACAGCTGTCATCTACTGTTTAGTCTGATACCTTAAACAATTTGTTAAATGATTGCAATGACATACAAAGTATAAACTTTAAATCTGTTTATCACACAGGCAATTTCAAAAAGTCTTATGCTTCAGGATAAGTCAGCAATGTGCAGTATGTAATGCAGATCTATCTATTCAGATATTTTAAGTAACAATGAACTGTCGGGACATACAGAACAATACTGCAGAGATATAAATACTTTTTCTCCTAACAGGAGTCTAAGATGCAAGCATGCATTTACAAGCAGTTTGACTGGACTACTATATATAAATCTGGTAAATCTGGATTATAGTCATTAAATGCAACTGTGGTGAAAGGTAGTCATTTGTGTTTATGTCTGTTTATTAGGGTCCTTTAAACTGATGCTGAACGCTTGCCCTCCTATTTAATGTGTATAACGAAACAATCTACAACAGAGAACACAGCAGTGTAAACAGCAGCTCTGTGTTTCTCCTGCACTCACACTCACATAAAAAGCAAAAAACATCTGCTGTTTGACATAAGTGTCTTAATCGCACATTCAGCTATTCCAGCCAGGTGTGTGATTTCAGGCAACACACACGTTTAACAATAGCATGAGTCATGTATTTTCTTATTAACAAGGGTGAGCTCATGGCAGTTGCATTTTAAATCATATCATGCTTTTAAGCATCTCTCCACTTAAAGATGAATTCTCTGTCTCTTTCCATCTTTCTCTCTGTCAGAAGACCTGAGGAAATAGGAATTTTGTTCCAGGGAGTAAATAGCGTGAGCGTTACATAATCAGTCTTCTAGAGAAGTTTCAAAAGTCATAATATTGAGAGGAGATGTCAGATGAGCCATTACTGTGATTCATTCCTACCGCTCTGCATTTACAGTCCATACAAGAGTGACACTGTTGCCTCTTTGTGCATCTGACACCATTTCCCCTGCGTTTTCTGTCTTCATTTAAATGTGTGAGATTCATTGATAGTAGACTGTAGGTACATTAACAGACAGAGAGAGATGTTAAAAAGCTAATTGAAAACAGTTTTTATATCACCAATCATTCATATTCAGGTCTATCTCACTTTGGCACTCTGCTGTCGCTATAAAAGAACAGCTAAAAGCAGGAAAATATAACTTTTGCAAAGATGCAATAAAACCTAATTTAAAGATTTAATGCAATAAAACTTAACTTGATTATTCAGTATTACAGGGGGTTTTGCAGCACAGTGCTAGCAACGGCAAGGTCAATGGTTCAATTTCCAGGGACTACACAGTTTGATGAAACCTTGAATCCGCTGTATGTCACTTTGTAAATTGTAAAAAAGTACTGGAAGCATACTAATACTTATCTACAACTTTTTAATTTGAGTTATTAAAATTAATTATAAAACCAGGTCTACGGTAAACATCTTTTATTAAGGAAAATGGGACAAAATAAAAAATATATCAAATCTCAGACATGTTTACTAGCAATTAGTAAAACGTCTATGTAATCATTTTATTTGATTGAGCACAAAGGGCAATTCCAGGCTAATTGACTGACTCTGGCAGTTCTGCAGTGTTTATATCTGCTGACTGCAAAGAAACATAGAAGGTTCTGGATCATACAGCTGTGTTTAAACGTCTGTCGATCTGTCAGTGCTCTTCTCAAAGTAGCCTTCTGTTTGCTGTAGCAGCGCTTGGCAACAGAGAGATGGGTTAAGCAGGCCTCATGTACAGCTGCTGGATGCCAGCCAACACCGAATATAGAGTCAAATCATTCATGCATTACCTCTCTGTAATCCAGCAATTATATATTTCACAAAAATGAGTCCTTATGACATGTCAATTCTTGCAGGCAAGCTTTTTTGAGAGTTGAGGTGTTGGTTGTTTTTGTGTGTGCAGAAAGCTTTCCAGTTATGTAGCTCTGTTGTGCTTGTAACATGAATGACATAAACAAGCCCAAAGGCTGCTTATGGCTGGAATTTATTCAACTTTTTTTTAATGGGAACTCATTTAAGCATTGGCATTGCCGGTAAACCAAACCACAACTTCTATTTCATTTTATACAGTTCCAAGAGAATCAAACCACTGCTAGCTCTGAGATGTCTGTTGTAGTTGCTTGCGGTCTAAAACATGATTGATATTGTAGTGTTTTTGTACAAAACTGGTCACGCTTAAATTGGTTCAGAGGTTCAACAGCCCGCTGAAGGAGAATGGGATGCATTGTGTGTTCTGTTGGAAAGCATTGTCAGGACAAATATATCAGAATGCAGTAAGTTCAGTGAAATGAATTCTTACGGCTGTGTTTTGGACAGAATTTAAATGTTTATCATGCCTGAGTTTCAGTTGCACCCAGTAGTGTTCAGCTTTGCTAAAAAGCCCAGCATTACTGTTCACCAGCATATGTTGTGCTTTGGATGCTGGTATCCCACCAGGCTTCTTAATTAACCAGCATTTTTTGGTCAACCATCCTAAACGGAGAAGTCATGCTGGTTGGCCAGCTTCACCAGCCAGGCATTGCTGGAGAACATCATGGTTACGCTGGTCCACCAGCCTGACTAACAACAAACCATCTTTACTAGCATAAACATATTCATGGTGACGAGTGTTAGATGCCCATTCAGAGAATATGTGTGACTGAAAATAAATGGCTTTTTATATACGATTTTACCTTAGCAGGTCCAATGATAACATACATAACATGGGGGTTTATCTAGGTCCCTTTGGGTTTATCACACCCATTTATCAAAGTATCTTTGAATGTACAGACTATCTTAAACCGGTATTTAAAAAAAAACACTCTATTTCCAAATCTGTATTTCCACAGAATTATAGAAAAGGCATGTAAGGCTTTTCATTATGCAGTCTGACACATAATTAAAACACTGTTGATATTGGAAGGAGAGCAAAGAAAAAAAATAGAAGCCAAAAGTCCATGTGTTAAAACAAAAGAGACTGGGCAGATTATGTCTCTTTAAAGCATAATTTCTTTTTACAGTTCCATGAGTCTTTTATTAATCACAGAACTGTTCCCATCTGTGCTGTTGGACAGAAGTTCATACAGAATTCATACCCATAAAGGGCAGAAAGGTGGTGAGCCCATCTGCCATGTTTAATTTATATTGGACTCTAAGCAGCCTGTCGCACAGGTCGAGAAGTGTCAGAGATGCTTGTGTTTCAATCAGCGAGTATGAAGATGCTACTTCTCTATTAGACACAAAGACGCTGTTAGACACAAGTCACTTTACAAAGTGGAGCCAGAGAGAAAAATACAGATAAATGCAGGCTGATTAAAATTAAAATGGCTTTTGTGCCTCTTCTTTTCAATTTTGAAACAGTTATTATTAAAGGATACGTGTGTCTTCGTATGCCTCGCTCTCTCTCCCCTTACATCAATAACATCACAAGTAGATGAGATTAATGCATACTGATTACTCCTGAGGCAGACACCTGGAGTCAAAGGGAGCAGCCGCTACAGTGTGGATCCATCATAAATGCTGCTTTTAAAAAGATTATTATCCTAACTATCCCCTCCATCTATTGTACATTACTGGAGAAGTCAAATACACTGACCTGTTGGGATTCTGTAACTCCTCAAGCGGACTGCATGTCTAGCGCCTAGTGTCCTATTAATGTGTAAACACTGCACCACCATATCATAACAGTTGACACATGTATAGATGCATTGCTTAGAATACATTGTACAATGTATTGTAAACACATTCCAACATAAACTGCTACACATAGAACCTTTGTATTATTGTATAAACATCTCACTTGAATTGAAAGTGTCGTCTCAGCACTGCTTTGGAAAGACTTCGCATGACATGAAATAGTAACTGAGGTTTCTCATTTATTTAAAAAGAGAATTAGCATTTTTAAGCCATGGGCTCCTCCTGGGATTTCTAATGGGTTTTAAAAATAGTGGTTTTCGATTTATGAGCAAAATAAAGCTTGTGATTCTCATTTCTTTAAAGATACTTTTGAAGAGTTTTGTGCTACGACATCAATTACACACAGCGTAACTTGTTAACTATGTTAGATTCAGCATGAATCATATATCCGTCGTGTACTGGAGCAGAAACGTTCTTATAAAACTAATAGTTGTGCCTCTAAAACGCATGGCCTCTTGTGGCTTATTGCTTTATTTTACTGCCTGGAGCAGGAAATACAGCATTTACAGAGCTGAGAGATTGTGTAATATAGCCATTCATATCACACGTTTACCTCGACCCAACAGTGTACGATTGTACTTAATACACTGTTACATGGCTCAGATATTACTAATCACACAGTGCCCAGGATTACAACCATTCAGATCACTAATGTATCCTGTTTGCCTTTCAGTCCCACTTATTGTATTGTGATTATTAATTGTTGAGTTTAAAGATAGTGGGGCCCATTTTTCCATCTCTCTTGCTGTTTAAAGGAAAAGGATCATGGAAATGAAAAGAATAGTACTTCTGTTCGTCAGTGCATAACAATGCTGCTTGTGCTTGGAATGGGAATGTCTGATGAAAGGAACACAGAATAAACTGGGGGATGGGGCAAAGAGGGAGGGGAAAGGGATAGAGGACAGAAGAAAAGGTGGGGGGGAGGAGAGGTTGTTTTCTGAACCCTAAGACATGAACCTGGCAACCCCATTATTCACTGTTTGAATAGAATAGGCACTTCATTGCTTCTCAAATCAACACACACGCGCACACACACACACACACACACACACACAAATTCAGTTTTCTCTGGGCTGGCAGCACCTCTTTAAGCTGTGCTACTCACATATAATGTTTGGGTTATCAGCTCACTGCACTGACCACAGATATAACATGAATCAGATAGCAGTCAATACATGTCCTCGGACATGTTGAGCTGTGCTGCTTATATGGGTGATACAGGTTCTTTAATGTGTTGTTTTAATTTTAATTCCTCTCTCAAATATTTTAGCAATAAAAGAGCAGGAGACAAAAAGTTTTTCACTTTCGTTTATGTTTCCCAAACTGTTGTATAAAATATTTTTAATTAATAAATCTGAAACAATAAAAACAGATGTGTTTGCAAGCTATTTTTGTCTGACAGAAGTTTTTGATCTTGTTTTAAGATACATTATAGCTGAGGTTAAGAGTAAGGGACTAAGTATATGAACCTTCTGAATATGCTGTTGACTGTCTGAACACTTAACAAACACAGAATGTCACACCTATACTTGCATAAGAGCACTTATTTGTAGCGCAATTATTCTATTTTGTTAGCTGTACATGAAATGTTCCTATAATAAGTACTCTGTATAAATCCAACGTCAATCATCTGCACTTCACTACACTTCATTGTGTATTTGTTAACAGTAATTCATAGAACAACAGCTTAATCAGGACAGTGAAAAACACATACACACCCCAACACACAGGGTGACAGAGAGAGAGAGAGAGAGAGAGAGAGAGAAAGAGAGAGAGAGAGACAGAGAGAGAGAGAGAAAGAGAGAGACAGAGAGAGAGACTGGGTCCGTTTGTCTAGTTAGCACCTATCAGCATCAGCGAGACATGTAAACATTGCTAACTATTTCAGAGCATAAGCATCAATCATGACGGCTATGACAGTCTCTTTTGTTCAGCACAGAGGACAAACACAGCTGCTAACAGACCTAGATACCCTCCACCCCTTTATCTCCCAAACACACCTGTCCTCATCTACTGTACTTATGTATTGCTTAGCTACTGTTACATTAAAAGCACTCAGCTAAACTGAACTTCTCCATTTCACACTCATTATCACAACAAACAACAATTTAAAAAACTGCTCTGGGTTTTAATAAACTTCATTTAGCTCCTTTAACTTCTTGTTTTACATTCAAATCTAATACCTTCTGGCATAACATCATTAAATATAGAAACATCTAGGTTTTATGACAGAGGAGGCTTATACCAGTAACAGTAACTGTAGTATCAATAGTAATACAAACGGTGTTTTGACAGAAACTACATGTTAGAAAACTAAATGTAAATAAATTACATTTAGAAAACTAAATGTAATACTGGAAGTGAATGAGAATTATTGTAGATACTGGAATGTGATATGCTTATATTACAAATTCATCTATTTTAATTTAAATTAAATGACCGTCAGAAGCTTAAAAGAGCTAAACAATGTTACAGAAACATTATTTCTTTATAAAAACGCTCATTTTTATAAGAAAGGAAATGCAACCGTGAATGGTGATTTTCTAACTTTTCATAAGCCATAACAATCATAATAAACAGTGTTTTCTCTGTTAAGCCTCTCTGTTATTATTTATAAGGAATAAGATAAGGAATATAAAAGCCCTACTAGTGAACCTTTATTGGATTTAGAAAGAAAAAATAAAGTTTTGCATTGTGTGAAAATTCTTTTCTCACTTCTCTTTGTTGTTTGGCTCAGTGCCTGCAGTTTAATCCAGACAGTGGTTCATTCAGAGACGCTCTCATTGTTACTGACTGCTACATATTTTAAATGTAGTTATTTTGGAGACTTGTAAGTCCCTTTTCTCCCAAAGAACAAAACCTTGAAAAGTGCTGTTCCAACACCAACTTCATATCTTGTTCTCACCTTATGTCGCCTAACCTTTCCTGAGCTAAAACACACACAGCAAAGCAAAGCTTTAAACAAAAACAACTTATATTTCAATTCAATTATTCAGACACACACACAGTTTGAGAAAGGTTCTGTGAATCTGTTTGCATTAAATATCAGAGGTGAGGCCATAGCAACTATGTTTTTACCTCTTTACACAGTTCCTCTAGTCTCTTTTTGTTCTGTGTGTGTGTGTGTGTAGGTGCTGATGTTATTTATTGTAGGTTCTAATTTACACAAATTGTAAAAAGCACTTGAATAGAACAACACATATGGACATTGTTACTGCTTTCGAAATTGTGGTGTATTGTTATATGTAAGTCTTTGCAGCATCTTTTTGGCATTCTATGTTTAAAAAAACATGTTTGTCATCACACTTCTCTTTCTTCTCCACCTATAGATACCTGACATCTGTTACAGCGAATGCCAAAGAAGTATAACATAGTGAGTTATATATGCGGACATCCCCCATGAGGACTATTTCATCAAACATCTCACATATACATCTCTCACAGAAGATTGACTGGAGCAGGCACAGCTCCAGGCAACTATAAACGGGTGGGCTGGGAGATTCTCTGGGTGGGCATGGGGGGATTCAGAGTACACATACTAAACAAACCAATAATACATGAGAGGTGTTAGGAAAAAAAATCCTACTATGTATCATATTTTATATGTGTTCCTGATAAAATATATTGCTAATATATTGCGTTATTAAAATACAGCAAAACACTTCCAGAGTGATTAAAATGCAGCCTTAAAACAAATTACAAAGACTACTCCCAAATACAAGAAAGGAGTGGAGAGAAATATATCAGAAGGGGAGATTAATAACATAAGATAATACATAACATATTGAACCCATGAGATAAAATGAGAAAGCCTTAGTAAAGCAGAAACGTGACAGTATTTTGGAAGCCTGAGAAAATAAACAGTTTGTGCTTTCCAAGCCGAGAGTCCTTGACTACATTGTACACCATATAGTCTCCAGTGCTCATCTATAAGCAGGTTTACGTGGGAATGCAAAGTACAGCATGAAAGCCATATGGACAAAACACATGACTCAGTGCTGGAATGAAGGCAGGAATTAAACTGTAACAGTGCTGTAACGGTAACAGTACAGTTTCTAACTGTATCTGAACAGTTTTGAGAAGATTTGAGGCCTTGAGGCTATAATGAGCTCATCAGCACCAGACACGCATGCAATGTGACAGATGAAAATGTACTACAGACTAAGCACATACACATTGTATCATTTTCTCTAGTCAAATCGCTTGTATGGTTTTATGTTTGTCTTTTTTTATCCCTGTCTCGCTCTACCTTCCCTCCACCCCCACTCCTCCACTCCTGGGCAATGGTAGCGCTCCGAGCTTGAAACTCAATTTCTCAGCCTTTGAATGGACAGCAATTGCACTGAGCTAACTCAATTGTTGAGATATAGCAGCACTGGCCCTTCAATAGATTGGGGCCTCAGCTCTAATACTACATCTCTCACGAAACAGGCAAACACATTGCTATTCCATTTCAACCACTACACTTACAAATTGAAGCCTTCAAATGCAAGCTATGCTATGCTCAGCATTGTACAGGCAGGAGAACAAATCTCATGAATATATTTAGTAGCAATTTATTTATTTATGTTACAGTTGCAGAATAAATCACTAAATGTTGGTTTTATTTCATCTACACGATCTATATTATTGTAAAATATATGTTTGTGTCCTAAAGCAAAACAATCAATAGCAACAAGCCAACTATAATAACCTCTAAACAATACCCATGTTTCACAGTTTATACATTTTTTTCTTCAGATTTTATAGTTTATTGACTGTAGAGATGCTAGTCTAGCTAATACAGTATGTTATGAGAATTACAGAACCAATACAACTGTACATAGCACAGTAACTTATTTATGATTCATTTCAGGAAGAAGATGAGTGAATTGTTAATAAATTGTCACATCTAACAGAGTATAATAGTCTCTAAAAGGAGATATATTACACAGCCTGTTATTTCAAAGAATATAAGACATTCCATCATTATGCAAAAAGCTTTGAAATTGAAAGTAAAATTCAATTAATAAATGACAATGTTAATAAATTTTGTGTGTTAAATGTTAATGTTTAACATTTTAAATGTTAATAAATGTTGATACTCAAAAATCTGTATTTTAAAAAAACATATTTTTGAGAAACCTGGTAATGTTACATTTATTTTAGCTGTAACTGTGAGATCACAGTGACCCCTTTATTAATTTAAATGATAGTAATTTAGGGGTGTATTTAGAAGGTATTTTTAGAAGGTATTTTAAGCCATATATAATAATCATTACTATTATACTAGTTTTAACTGTTATCAAAGATTGCTACACTCCAAAGTGGTTAAAAACGTTTCAATCTTTGATTGAATTTTTAATGGTTTCTATATGAACTATTAAATATATTTTAGCCATCCTTCACCTCTGTCCAAAAGTGCTTTAAATCGACTTGAAGATTGATTAAATGCAATTTTCATCACACAAAAGAGGGAATGATTATGTAACGGGTTAGCTCAGCCCAAGTCTGCTTCAAACCCTGCCAACAAGTTCTTTAAAACACTGAAATTTCAAGTAGTTAAATGTGAAAATTTGCTGAAAATTATGTTGTGATCACTGTATTGGCAAAAAGGTCGAAAGAAAGACTAAATAGAAATAAGTGCAACACAAGACCCAGAATCATACTCAAAGCTCAACTGTTAACAATCACGACCAAGATGTTTTCTACCAATTCCTTTTTTCCATCCAGATATAAGAGAAGCTCCAGCACTGGTTGTCCTGACAGGCTGAATCATGGTTCTCCCTGAATGTGAGAAGACAGACCATAAGTTAGAGATGACTTGCTGTTGTGTTGGCTTGTTATTCCCTCACAGCATCAGCTGTGCGGAGAGAGAACAACATCTCAAACTTAATTACCTCTCAGGTCTCTCCCATCATGTCAGCAGTTCAATGTAGATAGATGTCAGGAGAGTGCAGCCATTACATACACGTGTGTGAGAGAGATCTCCAAACAAGCTGCTACCTCAAATCCTCACAGTTTCCCTTAGATACCTCCAACTTTTGAACTTTTAACATGTAATTATGTTTTATTGAACAATATCTCTGTACTTTCATCCATTTCCTCACATTAATAAATAGCCAGGAGCTTTTACCTTATGAGCCCACAGCTGTTACTTTGCCATTGGGACTGTAGTACTGAGAAGTAACGGCATGTTTACCTGGTATCCTGACAGTAATCCTTCAGTTTTATGTAGTAAATGGCTGTAGCGATTTCTGCTTTATTGGGTATTACTTTTGTTTTATAGAGCAATTCCCACCCTGTGGCCCGGAGTGAGCTCACTGGCCTAGCGTGTGTGCTTCAAAATGAACATTTTGCCTGATCTGCTGACACGGTGATACAATGAAATGCTTTTTCTTGTTGACAGAGATGACACAAGGCCATCACATATGCTTGATGGGTTTCTGGGTAAATTCTGTAAATTTGAGACCATGACTGTGAGAGAAGACCTATAGTGTTCCATAGAAAGGACAATAATACCACTTTCTCAAGCTGTAATCATCATCATAAATATACTATATGATTCATGCATGCACTATGGAAGATTAGAAGCGTAATTGGATGATGAAAGCCAGCCAAAATATGTCATCAATTACACACAGTGGTGCATTAACTGCAGAGAAACACATACTCGCAGATCTCAATTCGCCAGTCACAGTGTGATTACACTGATTATATAAGAATCTAGAACACAAGAAAGCAAAAGGTTTCTCTACTCTTCCTGTTTATACTTAAGAAGTACTTAGCACAACACAACCACCATATTCATGAGTTTACCTGCCCATGTTGTCCTAATAAAAATAATGCTAAATGAGTTTGGCTTGCTGTCTTTGAAGGACAAAGCTCGATCCCAAGACTCAGCTCAAGCTCCAGGCCAATTCCCTGGACCATGGAATTGAAAAGAATGAAGTAAATTAAAAAGGAGGAGGAGCTGTCACTGGAGATAGACAGATTGCTGATATATGCTATAATGATTGACAGGACAGAATGATCAGGATCCTCCCAAATGTACCTTTACAACAATCTTCATTCATCACTATATGACACCTAACTTTAGCTCTGTCTAACGGGCAGTTAGCATCGTTTCATTATTGATACAGAAGTGCTTGAGCAGCTGTACAGGGAGCGTAAGGTAAACATTTATAAAATATTCAGAACCAGAACTGTCAGAGTGTCGAATAACAGCCCCAACATTAATCTGCAAACATGAGCAGTGAGGTTCAAAAACACCTTATTAGGTCCAGTTAAAGCAAGAAAAAAATGATTTTGGCCTTAGGTAGAAACACGTCTTTCATGATTTTTAAAAACATTTTTGAGTTCTGACACACACTGCATCAAAGCAAGAAAATAAACAGGGATGGATTTTTAAGCGAAGGTAAGTCACATCAATATAGAGATGATACAGTGCTGATGATGTTAAAAGGTGTTCATGCCCCTGTTGTTAGTATTATTGATAGTCTAGAAATAGGAAGAATGTCATATAGTTAAAATAATTACATCAAAAAGTTTTTAGAATTTTAAAACCAGTGGCATAAAGTTTTACTGAGCTTGAAACCAAGAACATGTTTTTTTTTTAAATCTGGTGTTAATATTAATTAGTTTTAAATAATCTGATCAAGTTTGGTTGATAAATCAGTCATGTCCCTATACACTTTCAGGAAGAGTCCTGTTTTGTCTTTTCTGTGCATAATTTTTGGTATTACGAGCTGTCAGTGTACTACTAATGGTGATTTAGGAGCCTGTATCATCTCATCCATGTGATGCATCTCTGACCCTTGGTTGTGCTTTAAACGCTTAATTGATGATGTGTCCATTGCTTGAGCTGATACTCCTGCTAATGCTGCCCTGCTCAGACACTTTAATTTATAATCCTCCACAAACTACTTGTTTTGATGGCTGGAAGTAGCTACAATACCTCTTTAATGGTCCCCTCCTCTGTAACTTTATGTCTGTTGCTAACCTCAGTCTCTACAGTCTCACCTCTGTGTGTTATGATCACACATGTGCCCTGTTGAAGTCACACTGTTGTCGGTTTTAGTTTACTTGATTTGATCAATGTATATCCAGATCAGTAATGTTACACATAGTTACACACACACACCACACCTTTACATGCAGTATATCACATCAGTTAAACTTTGGGATGACCTTGATCCTTATCGGATAATTCATAGATCTTATACACAGCTGTCATTACATTTTACATAAACAGTACTGACTATATGAACATGCTCTAAATCTGACAATGTAATCATACAGAATGCTCACGGCAAGATCATTTTGGTTCTTTATGCAGTAACCCGGTATCACATTCCAGCTGCTATTATACTTTCATAGGCACACCTGCAGCATCTGGTGCCTCTAATTTAAGGCCATAGCAACAGTGGACAGCAGAAATTCCCCAGGCTAACTGAATGTTATTTTTCATGTCTGCTATCTTTAAAGTCATCTATATGCTAGTGTACTCCCAAATGTTAACATAATTCACTTTTAGCAGCTACAGTATATGCATTTACAATTAGCAGTCTTTATCGTCTGGGAATACAAACTAAAAATATTGATGATTCACACTGCACTCGATCATTTTGTCCAATAAAAAAGGTTCTCAGTTCACAGTTGAGATGTAAACTAAAGGCTATTGGCTATTTAAAATAAAGGCCAAGCCCTTACATGTGTCCCGCAAAAACCTTTATGCTTCAACACAGTAAAAATGGCTGAACCATACTGCACTTAAATACTTCAGACACTGGCTAAGTGAAATATTAAGACTAAATTAAGACTGGATCAGTGTTACAGATTCAAAACAACTATCAGCTTTGACAAGTTCTTTAGCAATTTGACAAATAAATTACTTTCTTATAAAATAATTTTGGTTTAGTTCAGTCCAGCACAAGACGCAATAAGAAAATAAAGCAACAAACTCGCCAGAGTTACTAAAATAAAAAACATTCTGTGGCTACTCATTTCAGTATAACAAAATTGAATTTGTTAGGTAAGAACATTATTACAAGCGCCCAGCCATGATTAACTTTTATTTTTAATAGCAAATGTTGCACCCATGTCTCAAGATATATTACACACTTTCAATAACTCCAATATAATTAAGTAGTCATTTTTATAAGGAGAGTAATCATTTATCCTTTTCTGTAATAGGCTATACATCAGTGGCCGCTGGTACATTTCATTCTTCCACAGGAAAGAGAAAAGCCCAATGTTAATGATTTGCTCCCGCTAGCATAATTTTAATTATGGATTTTCCCGACATGATCGATTTGAGGAGAGCCATAGTAATACAAGTTGTACATTCCACTGTATTAAATATTTGATATCCATTAAATTTTCATGATTAATGTCCTGGAAAAAATCAGTTTCTCTAAGCCCTTTGGTTTTTATTGCTGGCTAAATTAACAGTCTTATTTCTTTGCAATAAGTTATAGCTTCCAGCTGCACTGACGATTGCCTTTGTTTGAGAGATTAAACTATTTTTATATTGATCTTTCATAGAAATCTCCTCTTATATGAAGATTTAATTAGTATAGCCTCTGTGAATCATACAATACAGGTTGAAGTTTCTAAAACCAAATATCCATTTCATTAGACATTGTTTGTATTTTCCCATTATCTCAGTATATAATATTATTGGGTCACTACCAGCCTGTTACACTGGGGTCCACATCTTCTGCATGTATATAAACTTTATTTATCCATATCTAAAAACATAATTTCATAGTTATTATAAATGGCTACTACTCACTCAGACAAAACCGGTTCCTGACATTTATTGTTGAGAAGGGTTTTCTGTCTGCCACCTTTGTTTATAATTATTTTGTTGATGAAGTGAATGTGGAGTTGTCCACATATCTAGATTTTGGAAGGGCTGACTCGGAATAAAATCCTTTGTTTGAGTCTAATTTGTCACTTCTATTCATTATTCTTTTAACAGCTTCTGTGAAAATTAGCACATTTCCAGTTGGAATCTAGTCATTCATTCTTGCGTTTCTGTCTTTCCTGCACTTGTTCTGCATTTGAAACAGATCTTGTTTACAGCAGTATACTCTTAGGGAGAGGAGAGGTGAGCCACAGCACCCTGCTGTGTAAATCTTAATGATATTGGCTCCCTCTCCTCAGAGAGACAGTTACTTTTATGCCAACTTCTATATCACACATGTCTGATGGTGCAAATTTAATCTCACACTTCTGTGATATGTTATTTTTTTTCCTTCTCCACCTCTTTCCTTTTTATTGAGTGTTACAGTGGTATTTATAAATATAAAAAAAAAATGACTGAAGTTTAGCAGGTTATTATTATTTTTAAACTATTTTGTAATTTAAATGACATGCCTGACAATAGCCCTTTCCAAGAATTTTACTTATAATGAATACATGTTGGTAAGATTATTGTAAAGAATACACATTTTATAGAAATACAAACATCTAACATCTTTGCACAATCAAAACAATCTTATAGAAGTTGTGAAGATTGTGATTACAGCTGGAGTTTGATCCTGAATTTAAGAAGAAAATACATTCAAGCCATGTTTTATCAGTACATGCATTTCCTGTAAATCAAACCCATGAGAGTCATTGTCTCTCACATAATCTGAAATCACACAAGTGCAGATGTAGTCTTCACAAGTTATACAGCTGGTACATGTAAGTGACAACAGGGTTACATTTTTCCTCTTTATGCTATATCAGAATTCAGTGAGGAAAGCAAAGCTCCCCAAAATTGACTTTTCATCCTTTGGCTTCCGCTGCTTATAGAAATTACTCTCTTCTACAGTCAGTCAGTCCAGAGAACCTCTGGCATGTAGATTGTATTTCACTGTTATTTTATTGAAGTACCAAGAAGGGACCAGAATGTCATTCCAGAAAAATCACACTTGCCCATTTTACTGCTTCCCTGGGACTTCGCCCCTCTTTCATTACACCCCCAATCCCCTTTTTCCCCTTTCTTTTTCTGACCATTCCTCTCTCACTCACATCCCCCCCATTCACCCCCCAAAGCACCCTTATTCTATCTTTCATTATTTTCTCCCCCAATCTCTTTCTGTCTCTCACCACATATTATTTATCATAAGTCCCCTGTCAGCACACACGCATGTTTTTCATTCCTCAAGTTCATTATTGTTAATAAGTCAAATGTATTCCATCTCTCTTCACAACATTGCTGTGTTCAGCTATGGCACCTTTTTGTGCAATGTAAACCAATTTACTCTCCTTTCACCAATGCAGATAATATTAAACAATGCCCTAAGAGCACACAGCTGTCTGAATAGGAATGATTTATTGCAGAGTAAGAAGTCTGTGCGTCGCTTTCTACGACTCTGCAGTGTAAAATAAGCTCATTTATATTCCATATTGCCACAGCTGCCGCACTTAATATTACTGTCAGTAGAAGCCGAGCCTTGAATTCTTTTGGATGTACCCGCAGTGGAAAGGCCCCTTGTCGGCTTTAAGATGTGTACAAACAATATTAAACACATTTCATCATATTATATGTTGTGTAGGAAGGTGTTTTCTGTGATAGGGGGAAGCAGGCAGCCTGCCGGTTGTCTGATTAAGGGTTTGTGTTCTTGAGAAGTAATGATTTGACAGTTTCTCCTGATGTTGCTCTGTGGTAATGGTCTGCTGTCTTTAAGGAGACACTGGAGGTGAGTGTTAAAATGGGCATTTATACCTTAATGCTTAGCTTTTGATACAGAAGGTTCTCATTCTTGCTGTCAATAGTGGTCTGGTCTTACTGGCACTGGTGTGTGCACACAATCTGTCAAAATGACTACACCGACTGTGGAAAACATTAAAAGGGCTGTACACGTTGTTAACCGCTCTGGAACTTCCCCCAGACTTAGCCACTAAATTAGACACCCCCTCTTTCCAAAGCCCTGCCCTACAAAAAACTGCGGTGTTTTTGGAAACATGTAATGAGCGCATGAAAGTTATCAAAGGCAACAGTAACAAAAAGCACAACAACTAACAACTGAAAATTGCTGAATATGGCCCTTAACTCGAATCCACTTATTTGTTTCAACTACTAAACCCTTGGCTTTCTGCATCCCACATAAGGGCTGATCTTTTAATGTGTAAAATGACTGGCAGGCAGAAAGTCTTGTGAGGAGACAGCGAAAGCTAAACAACGAGTTTGTTGTGTAGTGTTTTTTTTTTGCATTTAACAGAGCATAAATCATTGACATCTATTGTATATAAGGATATAAGGCAATAAGGATATTTTCTTAGTGCCATTCCATAACAAAAATAGCTTACAGCACCTTTAATTAGCGTGCTTGGTTATGCTATGATACAGTGATTGCAAAGCAACTGCAAAGAACAATTTCAGGCATCATTCGGTATTTGTGTTCGTACACGAACATTATTTGTATCACTGCATCAAAATAAAAATGAAGGCTTAAAATGACATACCCTATGAGATAATGACATTTATTTAATGACTGACTCCAGAAAGGCTGCAGGGAACATGAGTTTGTAGTCATGGTGATAGTCATGGTAGTCAGGCATTTAAATTTCTTCTCTCCTCCTACTTTCTCTCTTTTCTTCTTATTCCTCTCAAGGTTTAATCTGTCTCTTTTCTCTACTTCTATTCTCATCAATCATCTTCTGTAATTAACGAGAGTCAGAAGAGCCTAATTGTTCTTTATAAACTACAAGGTTATCACTGGAACCCTTCCATATATACACCCACCCTCAACACTCCTTTTCAAAGTGCTAATTGCAGCTGTCACACAATGTTATGGAGTTTATGTACATCAGCATGGGGTTAACATATGCAGAAAGACAGATACTTCAATAGTGCAGTGCAATTAATCTCTTTACTGTCCAGGATTAAACCCTCAGAGTTTGGAAAATATGCCACTCAAATGAATTGTATGTACAGTATGGATGTTTGTGTACATTAGTATGGATGTTTGTGTACAAACAACAACAAAATCATTGTTGTTTTTTGAGTTCATATTCAACAAACACAAAATGCGAAAGTGTTTTTCATAGCTTGCATACAATTTGTACATGATCATGATTTACAGTGTATATTATTACTTAATAAACAGGTTCAGACAGGCTATGAAAGGCTGCAAATGTCCTCAGGAGATCATACAAAAAGGCAGAGATCCCACAATCACATCATCTATCTTCCCAGACAACTCCCACTGCTCGTAAACACACACATACAAACCATCACGTTTAGCATTACAATCCTAGTTTTCAAAAGGCTCAAATAAGAGATAAACTGTTTCTACGGTCTTCCACTTGTATGTGTGTGTCCTTCTAATCCACTTTCAGTGCTTGACTGCTTAATGAGTTTTTTTTAATTAGTCCTTATTGCCACAAAATAAGCGACTGTGCCTTTAGGAGCACAACAGAACCACATTTGTATTCACATAGAGTATCACATGATGTTCTTTGGGTGACCCTCACCATTAGTGGGTAGAAACTTGGACACAGAGCAATTTGCCTAACAAGAAAGAATCTCTGTGGTATAAGAGAGAAAGAGCAAAGCTTGACCTTAGCCAAAAATGTCAAACATCCAGTAGTCTGCAATATGACTTTTGATAGGAGTTTGTCATCAAATTTAACCAGAACATATAGTAGTGGAGTTTTTGCCCTTTGAAGATTATTGGAGGTTATTTGGCATGACTGGAATATCAAATGTTGACTACATAGTGTGATAATGTTAAATAGTGTTGTTTTTATATTGTTCAATGTCTATATAGCATATAAATCAATATGCCTAAAAAACAAGTAATAAAAAAAGGTTTTCCTACAGTAAAAGACAATTGCTTTTTTTAAACTAAACTGTACCCTTCTTGATGATTATTTAATCAGTGCTTTCATTAATTCAGTTGTCTATTTTCTATATGCTTTGTATGGGAAAATAATGAATCAGATATGTGCTGGTTAATAAAAATGGCGTTTATGGCATCTGTGGCATTTGCATTATAGCTCACAAAACTGAAAGATCTCCTTGTGCCCTTTCACCTCATGACTTCACCATCCTGTGTGTGACATTGATGATGCACATTTGAAAGGTTGTGGGGGAAATTATCAATGCTTGACCTTCAGATTGGTGTCAGTATGCAGCACTGGTCTATCAGTAATCATGACAATGGTTTCAGTCTAATCTCATCTCAGGTCTGACTCTGTGGAACATCAGAAGTTAAACTAGCTTACACATGTAGGCTTTACAAGCACAGTCAACATCAGGTTGCTGTAACAGCAACAACAGTTTTGTGTTCAGTCTATTAGCGCGTGCAATCTGTCGGGTCTCTAGAATAGACTTCCAAAAATGCCGGCACCCACGAAGACAACAGACTTCAGTGGAACTCCAACAAGAACAAGTTAAGCTGTTGATCTATTGACTTCCTCTCCCTACTGTACCAACCATGTAGCCTGTCTTTGATAAGCCTGCCAGCCCAGCTTAAAACGCTGTGTGATGTGGTTTTGATACAGCCAGATGAAGCATTGTATTGACCTGATCCTGTAGCCTCTTGTATGCTGTCTGTAAAACCTTTTAATAAAGCATGCTAGTCTTAAACAAATACAACCCAATTTAGCCATACATCAAACAAAATCACAGGGAGAAAGTGTTCCGGCTCAGATGATGTGATCCTGGAATTCAGATTTAGACACAGTAAAATGGCAGATTATCTAAAGCGAGAGAGAGCTGTAGGAGAGCTGGGAGGATTTTAACAGCTCTTATAATGCACCATGCATGTAATCAAGAATAAGATGGAAAAGAAAAAAAAACAGCCCCGAAATATTGAAATAGTTTTCTATAATCTATGCACTATTCTTCAATTCCTTCAGCAAACAGTGACTATGTTTACATGGACACCAAAATGGCTGTTTGCGGATGTTTGCAGTTAATGCACTGTGTTACCAGCTTACTCTCAGCTACTGTGTACTGTGTGCGGCTCAAAATAAAGGGGCTTTCATCAAACTTTTCCACCATCTTTTTACATGTTAAAACTGAAGTATACTTTGGGCTTCCATTGCTGCTTGTGTTATGATCTGAGTCACAGCGTTGCTCCACGCAGTATAAAGGAGGGGTAGTGAGGGGGATGCTTCTAGATCCTGGGGCTAGATGTTGATTTGAAGAGAGAAAAGAAAGAATAATAGCCTTTGATGTGTAGGAATAAAAGCTCCTGCCTCTCAGCTTTGAAGGCTGAATGTCAGGAAACCACAGACTAATTGGTAGTGTTATCTCAGAGGATACTGGGGCAGTGAAGAAGCTGGTTACCCCCCGTTATTTAAGAGGGCAGGGCAAAAACCCCCACATTTTACACCCCCTACATCCAAGTACACTGGATTTAAACACGTGTAAATACTGAGGGCACTGTTTGTTATGGATTGCTGTTTGTTATTGTATATGTTAAATCCATATTCAACTTCTGAGAAATTAGGTATTTTTAAATGAATCTTTCTGTCTTTTAGTAAACGTGATAAACGGTCTCTGGAGAAGAAAAGATCAGCTTGACTGTGTCTATGTTTTTAGGTATGTCCAGCTCTTCAGCAAAAGTATCACAGAATCTTACATTCCTCTGCAACATCCAAAACATGTTGTAGTAAGATGAGAAATGTGTATCATGGAGAATTTTTCAGAGCTCCACTGGAAGTCATATTTCATGCTGTTTGTTAAACGTGGTTGGTCTTGAGTCTCATGGCAATTGAACTGGACAAATATTGTGATTGAGTCTCCCCTCTGATGTGGATATTTAACCTCCACATTGCTGCAGATTTTGAAATCACTGTGTAAGCTGTAAGGGTTTTAACCCTGCTGCTATTACATACTGCTGTTCCTACAAGCAGAATCTGACTTCTTCGATCACATTGGTATGCCTGTATCTTGTATTTACTTTAACAGATTGTACCCTTCATGTCTAAATAAATTATTAACAACTGAGATCACATGCAAAATGCAACCTTGAAAATCCCTTTTACTCAGCTGAATTATTGATTTAATCTTATAAACCTCAACATAAAACTTTCTTGAAGACAAACTAGGCTCAGTACTTCATATAAAAAAGGAACACTTCAGCATTGTAGTGTCAAAGCTTTTAATTTTTATAATACAAAAAAAGAAGCAATACTGTTATTGAGGGTCACACACATTCCCAGTACAAAGAGACACACAAAGAAATTAAGAGACAGAAATAGACAGAGATAGTGTTTGGATATGCTGTTGTTCCAGCCCTGATTAATAATTCATCAATCTGAGTATTTCTATGAATGGCATTATTCAAATGAAGTTAAGTCACATCAGCGTACCTTTTCAGCTGTGAAGAGGTCTTACTGTGATGATGAAAGAGGTGTAATTTCCCTAGTGTCAGACACAATGTTTGAAAGGCCCCTGTGATATGAATCACCTTCAGGAGTAGTTATGACAAATTTTCTCTGTTGCGGGTTTTTTTTAAAGATAGTTATCAGTTTCAATGGCAAATAGATTTTCAGAGTGCATCACAGTTCAACTACTGTGTCATTTAAAGGTATAACACAACAATCCACAGTGTCATTCTTTGTTAAATAGCTTGTGTACATAGGTATGCAATATGTTTTATTAGTGAAAAAAGAGAGAAAATGCAATATTTCTGCCATGCATTTTTATGAATTTTTAATGAGATGACTTGCTTAGATTTTTGTCCAATAGCAACAAGGAACCAATTGCTTTCAGTGTGTTCGAATTAGCAACACTAAAGACATATTTAAGTCTTAAATCTGAAAATAACAACACCTTCCCAAAAGTAATCTAACTGTGTTTTTTTTATTTTTCTGTTAAAGTTTGCAGTTCAATCTGAATGACAACATACCAAAGCATTTTTAGTCACCTTCCTAGGTCCTAAATGGGTCAATAGCAGTGATTCAGTAAATTACAGTAGAATGGCAGATGCTGAATTAAAACAGGGCAGAAAAGAGTGTGCTGATGAGACACAATCAAATGGTCCAAATATAATTCAACCTCTAAGAGGCACTCTGTTGCCAGGTTACACCATTTGGAACCTTAACCTTCTAATCTAAGGATAAAAGTACTGGCTTTGTGAATTTAACTGTTTTATTATTAGACAGTTATGGGTTTAAGATGTAGTCTGTCTTTAATTTCTTCCTACATATTTCTTATATATTAAAATATTCTAGTTAATGGTTGTTTTAAAAGAGGTATTGATGTGAAAACCATGCAAATAATCTAGAGTTAGTAGTTAATTAATATAGTGACATCTGGATAATAGAACTTAATGATGAAGGGCTATATTATATGAATATATGTGTGCATGTATATTTACACAAACATAAACTTGGACACACACACAAAGCTTTTTGTCTGTTCTACAAAAACAATAATAATAATATAATATAATAAGATAATAAAAGATAATCTCTGCTGAGCACATATTATGATAAGGAACAACAGCATCCTGTCAGCTGAAACAGACTCACTTATCTCCGATCCTAAAACACACTATAGGTCATCAATTTGTCTGACTGACAGTTTAGCTTACAAATAGCTGTAAAGGAATTATCAGGTAAGACTTATTTTGACCAAAGCAAACAAAAAAAGACAAAAGTACAACAGGGTCCCTATGGCTTGGTTGCTAGAGTGAGGCTGGCATCTGAAGTCACTCTGGTTAAAAGAATTTGCTACAAACGTAGATGTAAATGTAAAATATAAAATAAATTCTTTGCTTCAAGTTAGAATTAAATCAAGCATCTTTGACTTTGGTCTCACTGGGATCGTTCGAGTTTACAGTCTAACTCAACTATAAGGAAGAGAGCAACAGAACTATGAACAAAGAATAAACTGCCAAAATAAAACAAGGACAAGAGAAAGAGAAAGAAAAAATAAATGAGAAACAGACAGGCAGTAATGAAAGAGTACGTGAGTCATAAAAAAATGAAAGATGAGGGAGGATGAAAGAATGACATTTAAAGACTAGAAGTAGGACAGGAAGACATCATTTCAATTGTCAGCTCAACAGCAGACCTGAAAATAGCTGAATCATTTTTTTCTGTTACATGCCGGATGTAAATGGCTCTTGCTACATTTATATTTGCTCCCCAACACATGAATAATTTCACTTAACCTGATGCCAAATTAGGAGGATGGTATGACGTAATGAGAAACAGAAGGGATTTGGATATGTTTGTTAATGCATATGTCTAGTGGGTTGTTGGTAAAATTAAAAGCTCTTCAGCTTGAAGGTCACTGGTTATTATGCTGGATAGTAGATATACAGTAAAGTGCAGTCTGACTCAAGTAATTGATTAGAAATTAAGTCTTCTGCCCATCATATGTACAGTACGATGTATACATGAAAGAGAGGTTATTAGCATTAATAAAGAAGGCCAGTAAGACTGGCTGCCATCTCTCTGCTAGTGGACAGATCAGATGGAGCAGTAATATTCTAATTGGATCCATCCCATTAAAAAAATCTTGTTTTCCTTGATTACTTTGATGTTTGGCTTGGAGCAGTGGGGGCAGTTCCATTTATTTACTCTCTCTCTCTCTATCCCCCTTCTCTTAATAAATTGGCTCAGCAACTGAACTACTGCAAACATGCTCACTCTCATTCGCAAAACACTCTATTGCCCCCTATAGGTTAGTGTGGGCAGAACAAACATTAGGTATTCTAAGCACGTGGAGTTCATGACAGTACACAGCAGATGAAAACACTGCTTCAAATTTATGATTTCATTCTTTATCCCCACAAAATTCCTTTTAACTGTACTGTTCATCAATGTAATTCCAGTATCATTCATATCATCATGAACACAATAAAGCCTAAGGGTTTGTGTCTGCCACCGAGATTTAAGCTCTTTCTAAATAATCCCATTATCAGTATGGTCCAACACACAGACACACGTTTACTTATCTAAATATATACATTACATAGACTTCTATTGTTTTTATACAAAATAAATAACACCTAACCTACACTCTAACCCTAATCCTTAGTATCCTTAGAAGTAGTTTTACAATTAAAAAACAGTTTTTACTACATTTTATGCCATAATGATGAGGTTTTGCTCAGATTTGTCAGGTTTTGCTTCTTTTTGGGTACAAATTTGTGGTTAAGTAATGGTTAAGTAATGACACACATACTCACCATGTCTTTGACTGCATTGCTCCTGAATCTGCTTTCATTTAAGCATGTAAATGCTGCCTTCCATAGAAAGATGCACTGAGGCTGCCACAAAACCCCTGATCTTAATTAAGGCAGGATTATGGGTCAATTAGAGGGACTCAGAAAATTGAAACAGGTAGATATAATAAACGATAAAACAATATTCATTTTACTTAACATACTGATAAGGAAAGAAAATGAGGATAGATACAGCAGGACAGACACACACACACAAAATGGGCAAAATGTAAGAAGGCAAGAGCGAGCCAGTCATTCTCTTTAAAGAAATTTTTATTATGTTTCTATATTCAGACTGAGCCTGTTTCTGTTTTGGTATACTGTACTGTATGAAGGCAAAACACATGGATCAGAACCCCTGCACACACTGAGGCTGGTGATATCACTGTTCAGCCCTGATCTAAGAGAGATGAATACTGACAGTCACAGACACTGATATCCTGAGGCCAAAAGCAAACTTGAATATATATAACACAAGAATACACAAATGCTTTTTTATACATACCCACTTCCTGCATTTCTTTATTTTCATTGTTTTACTAAAGACATTATGTTTAGGCCATTTTCCTCATGGGGACCGTTGGCTGGTTCCCACAATGTGGGCAAACCCAATCCACACACATGCCTCGAGCAAAACAACTTTAAAAGTGAGCTAATGGAGATCCCCATGCACTAAACCTTTACTGTTTCAGATACTTAAAGGTTTTTCCCTATGCAACACAGCAGATGTGATGAGGTCTGAAATAAATGGCTGTGTAATATGCGCTTTTGACTGTTTAATACAATTAACTGCAAGTTAGTTTAGACACTAGTATCAGCATACTAATGTGATCATGAGTTATTTAATTTAGACTTAATCTTGATTGTTCACACCAGAATATTACACAATGACTGTTTAATGACTTCTGACTAATAAAGTCACTTTCAAAAAGTATTGTTCCTGTGACTTTCATTTCATGATTTATGCTGTACTGAAGAAATTAAAACACAGTCAGCGAATTGATAAGCCTAACTTCGGTTGCCTCACTGTCAAGCTCTCTCTCTCTCTCTCTCTCTCTCTCTCAAGATAGTGGAACATTCAAGTCACTCTGATTACTGATTCTGATTAGAAGGTTTTTCTTAATTAACCTCAGTTTTTAATTCCTTCTGCAACTCATTTTCAACAGAAATAAAACAAGGGGCAGGTTTAGTCAACTTTATGAATAGGACTTATGAATAGTAAAATATTTTTAAAAGAGCTGGGAATAAGTTAAAGTTTAAAGCTGTGTTTAAGTAAAGTTAAATTTAACTTTTAGTGGGGTTCAGTGGTGTCTGTGTTATAGTCTCATAAGTCAGATCAGCAGGGATCCCCATAGGACCTTGAGTGAGCAGTGAATCTAGGCGCCAGCTCCACCTAATGAGAGTCTTTGTGACACACTTGTCTTTTCTTTAAAACATTATATTATATTGTTTTGGTATTATATAACTTCTTTTACTGCTTTAGATATAGTACCACTTTTTCTCTCTCTCTGCATTTTTTCTGTACTGTAGAATCAATCATAAAGTGTTAAATCTGATCTAGATTGAAGATTTATGATTTTGGATTACCAGTTTGGGTTACTAGTTAATCAGTAGGAGTTACCATTCAATGTTAGTCACAGTGTGTTTATATTTCACCCACTCACCAGACTCATCCTCAAAATGAACAAATGTTGTCTTCAGCAGACTGCTGAATTACAGAAGCCTGAAGGATTTGGACTCAGAAGCAGGAGCAGAAGACATAGAGAACTCAGAATTAGATCACTATTTACATTTATCTCTATCCTCTCTCTTTTTGGAGAGACTGTTGTAATATTGTTGTAAGGTACAGAGAGCAACAGGCTTGTCAATCTTTTTGTGAATATGTAAGTGAACAGTGACTCAGTCTATTCACTTTTTGAATAGTATGCATGTAAAACAAAAAACTTCCAATGCAGGATGACACAGTGAGTCAGTATTTACTCACACTGTATTTTTAACAGCATCAACATTCTCCTAAATTTCTCTCCATGTTCCACTAAAGAAATACATTTGCAGGGTTTGAAATAACACAGGAGAAAGTAATTGTACTGAACCCATATGCAAATAAATAAACATCAATTATCAAAAGATCAAAAAACAACCGATTCCTTATGACTTCTTTAATAATCATAAGGCAACAGCAAAAAATTTGCATTATGCTAAAAGCAGTTAGTTGTGTCAGCAGATATGTTTCTTACCTACACAAATGCACAAATTCTCTTGCTCTCTCTCTCTTTCCCTCCCTCCCCATTTATACTCCCTGTTCTTGCTTTGTTTTCACACTGATAAAACAAAGGTTAAACATATATCGTTCCCTCTCACACATTAGTAATTAGTCATTTATCACATTTACCCAAAGGAAATACCAGCATACCTACAGAATGGACAATTCCTAGGACCAGGCTTGGATTAAGTGCCCTGCTCAAAGGCATAGTAAGAATAGCTTGCTCCTTACAGCACTTAAACCAGCAGTGTTTTTCATTTGCTTTAGCTGTGCATGCAAATACATGAAAACATTGTGCAGTTTAAACAAATCTAAATGACTTTAATCACTTTCACACATTCATGTTTAAACAACACCACAGACCCACTGACCTTACTGCCAAGATCTCCTCTCTAACTGTTTTCTTTCTGGCTTGTAGATATAAAAGAAATATAAAATGACCCAGTATTTGGGAAGCTACAGAGGCTAAAAGCTACAACCTTCAAAGAACGTAGATACATTACAAGCTACAAAGAAAACACAGCAAGCTGAATTTAAGCTACTTCAATGTGCCATATAAATAACTTTGCCTTGACTTGCCTAATCGGGGTACAAAGTTAAAATAGTGAGCTGTACGATTGTGAATCAGTCTTTGACTCAAATGTGTGATTCATTTACAAATTGCACACATATAGTTCTGAAAATGTATTTTTACTAAATGGTAATGCCACTCGGATACTCAACCAATAAAACAGCTTTGTTACTGACAAGCTATATAATTTAAAAATAGCAACACTACCATCTCGGTTATGAGAACTGTAGTTAAATTAATAGCTTTAAAATGCCAAACACTGAAAGAACATGTTTTTCTCAGTTATGGTGTTGATGACTGCTTTTAAAAGAATGTTCTTGTGTTGCAAAACAACACTGCAGCTCATGTCATCTGCCAATGTCATTTTACACATCACTGAGTGTGAATCAGTTTCATTCCTGGAAACAATTAATTCAGATTCCTCTCTCAGTGTATGTGGCAGATCAGTCTATTCTCTGTTAGCACTGTGTCTTGCCCAAACATACACAGACAAGTCAACAGAACATTCTTACAGCATGACAGGTCAGGTTTAGCTCGCCAGGGTTTGATTTCTTTTCCTCTCTATGTATTTGTCCTCTAATCTGAGAGCTGCAGTGAAAATTTTGACTGTTATTTCTGTCGTCTTTTTCTTCCCTAGGCAAAACAGCACCAATGACCCCTATGAACTTCACTAAGAATTTCCTTAGTTTACATTGCAGGAGAAAGTAGGCTAGCTATGCAAAGAGCAGCTAAAGGGATGAGAGCTCACCAAATGCTAACACTACTACAACCATAAAGAATGATAGCCTGAGGGTACATGGGAGACAAAGAGAGAGAAACTGACAGTTACAGCTTGGCCTGCAGACTGTAGTAAAAAGACGGGTGTTGGGAGTTGTTATGTTTAACGGCTAAGGAGGTTAATATGAGGAACAAAAACAGAGAGGACAGATAGAAGATGGGCTGAAGAGAAATATAGAAACCATAAGGAGAAATAGAGAGTAAAGGATTAGTGTGTAGTGTCTTTAACAAGGCACAAAATCATGGGGGGGCCTGTGACAGTACAGCAGGGGGTCTGCCAATTATTATTTGATCTAAAACAAACTTTGTGGAAAAATGAAAATATGAGTTAAATAATAACATATAATTAACTTCAACAAAAGCAAAAGGTTACATAACGTTTTACTGTCCCTTCAACATCAAAACATAGGCCAGAATAAGAGAAACTAAAAATTTAAAGTATATGACTATACATAAATTACAATTACTAAAATTGTTTGTCAATGTGAGGATCATAAAGATAAACACTTTAAAATGTGACAATACACATGTTATTATAAAGAAAGTTTAAAATTCAACACATTACTGTTTATGTTTTATACACCATATTACAGTGGGTTCCTGGTGTATCTTTGAGGTGGTTTCTTACTGGTTTCTCTATCCTTGACCTGAGAACAATTGAAGACCCCCAGGCTAAACTCACTTTTTCAGAATGAAGTGTTGTAGGAAAATTTATAAGATAACATATCCACGTGATGAATCGAGAAGATTGGAGCATGATTGTAAGTGCATTTCTGTATTTATGTCTTCTGAGGTCTGAAATGTTTCACTTCTTGTCTTCAAAATGGCTAAAATTTATTTAGCCATTGTGTATTGTGTTTGAGCACTGTATTTTTCTCTATTCCACTGGACAGCTATACAAATAGATGAAGTACAACAACATGACAGTTTTTGTTCCTGAATTACTTTGCTAGAACAGACCACGTGAGTTAAAAAACCCAACAAACCATAACTTTTCCTGACGTCTCCCTCCCCCTGGTGACCATTGATGGATTCTTCCTGACAAAGCATTCATTATCGCACAGAGCAGAATGTACCTCTCTTTCCCCACACCGCTGCCCCTTCCTTTCTCTCACCTTACCCAGTTTGTCCAAACTGAGATCATTTCATGTATGGATCCTTCTCATCCCCCTCATCCAGAACTTAATCAGAAATTATAGGGCAATATTTCCTTTTTATATGTCTAAATATTTTTCTAGTTATGCCAGTTTTCCCAATGTTGCTTAATATGTGTGGTAGGTTTTTACAAACAAGCCATAAACTGGGAAATCAAGATATATGATAAAGATATAGAAAAATAAAGATACATGCATGTTCTAAAAAGCAGTAAGTGCTCCACAGCCCTGAATTTTATTTATATGGCTCAACAAAGGCATGTAACACATACTGTATGTACATGCTGTAATGTCTGACAAATTATATATGAGAACAAGTTTAAAACAAGTTTTAAATATTGATAACATGATGCTGCTGTGTTAAAAGCCCATTACCTAATTATTTGTTTTTATTCAATAAAATGTTTTATGTAAGTTTTGAGTTTCACATACACCTGTCAGAGTTCCCCATAGGCCAGAACATGCCTACACATTTTTCAATCTCTACAAACTTTTCGCAGGCATTGCTACACACCAAAGTTGATTGACTCTCCTTTTCAACACACACAGTCATTCTTCATGGGTATAGATTGCCTCCATCTATCCCATCCAATTCTGCTCTAACTGACAGCTAGCATTAGCATTCTAGCCTAGCTGCCACTGCATGTAGCCAGGCTTCAATCACAAAGCTCTCTGACAGCACTAATAATGGGCAGAACTGAAGACTGATTTATCCCCTCCAGGTATCTGATGAATATGGGTTGCAGCACACGAACCGGAGGTCGGTTTGTTTACACTTACTGCATGGTGTACTGTCAAATAATAGTGATCCTCATAATATATCAAAATAAAGGTGTAACGTTTCAGCTTAACGATAAAAATATTCAAGCGACAGTAATATATTAATGTATGGCGTATACATCAAAACATGCGAAATAAAAACTAAATTCATACCTGTATTTTGAAACAGCAGGCCAGACACGCTGATGAACGCTGGTAAACGCCTCATTAAAGTGCATCTGGGTTTTAAGTTTAAATTAAATATTGATCAATAAACTAACTACATACATTAAAATTGTTTAATGAATATTTCTGTAATGGGAAATATTGTAAATGTTATTTTATTGTAAATAGTTTATTTTACACTAAATTAACGTTAATCTAACGACCTGTCATCATTCCAGCAGTTCATACTGTGGGCGCCAGTGGGCGTTGGAAGCAGTTGTGACCTCATTACATCAGTATAACAGCGCGCAACTACGTGTTGCTGTCTTTTAAGCAGTGGTGCTAACTTACTTAGCGACGTTTCACACCACGTTTTATTTATTTACTTATTTTCAGAAAAGCGACTAGTGACAAATCTGTTGACTTTTTAGATAAACCTTAATTTATCTGTAGTGCACGTAATTTTAAACGCAGACAGATACATGCTGCATTAGAGAAACAAGTAAGGATGGCGCTTATTTCTCTTTCATAAAGCATGTAAGCATAAAGAATAGGAGAGAAAGGAAACAACTGTTAAATGCCGACACCAGACAGACTCTATGACGCGGTGACGTCATTTTTATGCAAAATAGCATGTGGCGTCATCTGGTTACATGTATCAACACTTATCAATCAGACTGGTTACTTTTTATATAAAATGGTTGGCAACACTGCTTTTAAGAACTACATTACTTGGCGAAGAACAGCAACACACAGTTGTGGTGTAATAGTAAATACTGCTTTCAACGGCACAACTGATCATAGCAAAGGGTGATTGATTATGACCTTTTGATTGATTATAATGTTTTTATAATTGTAAGCAAATTGATAAGATGACTTAGCAGGATAGTTTATCTAAGAAGTCTCAGTTTATAGCATATTTAACACATTTGAGATAAAACTGACGTGGATGGGGGTGCAGGTACCTCATAGCTCATCTTCAGCGTCTCTAAAGTTGTATGACAACACACCTGTTATTTAAATAACCATTATGCTAAAACAAACACACAGAAGAAATATGTAGTATTCAGACCACAGTTCTGACTAGCAATAAAGAAAAACAAGCACAGGCTAAATTAACATTCATTGAAACACATATTTTAAAATGAATACAGACATAAAAACAAACAAGACATAAATAAACAAGTAACTCACAAACAAGCAATGGCCAGAAGTTAAATGTGAAGCTAATAATAATCTGAATTACAGAATTACACATAACAAAAAGCCATCATGGGTCATTACAAGTCCATCAAATTGCTCTGCATATCTGGATGGGAATAATTTCAGTCATAACAAAGTGAGTCCTAATGTAATAATTCACTGTGTAATTATTTTGAGCCAGTGAGCAGAGCAGAGGAGATGGTCTCATTTAGCCACGGCCCTGTGAGACTGCAATCAGTACAACATAACACAAATATAAACACATTATCTCTTATTACAGCCCTCAGACATTCTGACTTCATCACACACACACATTGGACTCAATCCAGCTTGTTGCCATGGAGCCTTTAGGGATGAAGTTTGAATTGTTGAAGCCGTGTATATAACAGACTGACTGTTGTTTGGGCTTGTTGCTCCACTGTGCTGTATGTATTCTGCTATATCTGTTTGCATTATGCTCATGTGTTGTTGTCCTTGTTTGTCCTGAGCGGCAACACATGGTTCGTGCTCTCTGAGTTTATCTGGAGAGACGGCTGTAATGTTGTCTCTGAGCCTCAGGCCGTAGACTGACTTCTGTACTCGTACAACCCCACTCGATCTCAGAGAGTCTTGATGACAAGTGTCCTTCTGGTCAAGGGCACTAATCAGGTCACTGAGATCAAAACACTCCGGACAGGGCCACCATATCAGAAGATCGCAAGCAGAGAGTGGATGTCTGTCCAATGTTTGTCCAAGCCTCAAAACTACATCTGACATAGCGGCTCCTCGAAAGATCTTGTCTGCCCCAGAGACTTGTTTGCACAACATCTAAATGATAGCAAACGACAGCTCATGATGATGTACAGTCTCATAAAACAACAATACAGTGTATATACAATAATAATGTTTCATTTATTTTCATTTTAGTATAATAAAAATCTGATCGAATATTTATTCTTTAAATTGAGGGTGTTTACTATTACAGAACCCAGAAAATATTTATCATCAAGTATTTAAATGTCATGTGCTATACTTGTGCCTGCATTGAATAATGAAGGCTCTGAGATGGTTATATTATGAGTACATCCTTTTTTAAGGCTTCTGGAAGGACTCCCACACATTTTTCTATAGTAAACAAACTACAGTGTGTGTACCTAGGCAGCTCGAATCTATTAATTACTGACCCATAAGGATCCACATGGGGCTTATTAGAAAGAGCAGTTGGCTTGCGTTGTGCCTTACACAAAATACAGCACACTTAAAGACCAGGTTGACAATTGACTTCTAGTAGAGAACTATATAGGTACTGCTTTGGTTATGTTTATGCTTAAGGGACAATGTATTTCTGGGATACAAGTGGTACCAAATGGAATTGCCAAAAAAGTATACTTGTTTCAGTGAAGCTGTCTCATACAACACACTGCCACACCACCTTCCACCTCACCCATCTTTCAATGTTTGGACAAAAATATAGTCACACCCTGTTAAACCAGATGCTGACATGTTGGATTTGCTCAAATAATAGCAAAATTTTGCTCAAATGTAGTAACTGTTAAAAATTAAAGTGTTTCTCTTTTTTTTAGGAAGCTGTTGTTTAGGGAGTAATTACTGATGTTTCTGCATGTTAAAAATGAGAGGAGAAAGTATTTGTATTCCAAAATGTAAAGCTTTAAAGAATAGAATAGAAGACTGATGAAGAAATAGCTGCCTGTAAGTGGGTGATTCCACCTGAATAATTCTCCAGTCAGAGTATGTTTGGTGATTTTGTGGGAAAAGGTCACAATGAGCCTGGTATTGAAATGCATTGGTTTTTATTTCACAGTCTATTGCCTCCCACTTCCATTACTACTAACACACGCAGTCTCTCCATCTCATTTAAAGCACAGCAGAACTGACAGGATGCTCCAAATGACTTCTGCTCCCGAGCAAAACCCACAGAATGCTCACTGCTCCAAACAAAACACAGATAACAAATGAAGCCATGGAGACAGAACTATCAATGAACACAATCAGAAAAGATAATAAACACTGCAAATGCAATTTTGCCACAGATGGGGAAAATATGTATTTCTGTGAATAATGAGTGGAGAATGGATTTCTCGAGTCTCTCCTTAATGTTTTGTTTGACTGTGCTCATAGCCAATAGGCAAACAATGCAATCACATTTCATCAAAACAAGCTCAAAGACAATCACTTTTTTCATGGCTGTTAGGACACAACATGCACAATGAATGTTGTTGATGCGGTTGATGAATACACAAAATATTGCCTTTATTGCATTGGCGTGGAGAGTGTTTTTATAATGTATTAAATAGCAGCTGAAACAGCATCACCCCTAGTGCTGTATTATGACATTCCTAACTCTGTTTTCTCCCTCCGTTCACCTTATCCAGAACAGCCTCTGGCTTCTCATTTTTAGCTCTGGCAACCACTACACATTTAATGGGTTTTTGAACTGTCAAGGCCTAAGGGTCAACACTCTACAGAATGAGCATGATATTTGAATGAAGCTTGTACTCTCTCTCTCTCTCTCTCTCTCTCTCTCTCTCTCTACACACTTTAAAATTAAAATATTGTCAGAGAAACATGTCTTATTAAGTGTGTTGCATCCATACGCAATACCTGTTTGTGCTTGTTTTTGTTTTGTTTATTTTAATAGACTGTACAAATGTTATTGCATTTAACACATATAGACTGTAAAAATATAGGTGTTACTGAATACTTTTATATGCAAATACATGATAAATGTAGCTGATTTAAAACAGTCCATAACAGCAATGACAGTACATCCTCTTGAATTACAGCTTTAATCATAGTACAAATTTCAGTTTTAGTAGTAATACTGGCATTCAATTGGGTCTGTGAGAATGATGCTGAAACATAAGGTAGAGGGTGTAATACATCATTCTCTGTCTCTGAGCATTTCTTTGACTTTTTATTTAATATCATACAATATACAAGTGCATTTTGGGAGAACAGCTGAAACTGGAGAGATAATCAATAGAGAGCTATACTGCAAATGTAAAGCATGTTCTTTGATTGATGGAGGCAGAAAATATGAACTAGAATAAGACACAAGAGAGAGAAGAGGGATCTCCTGTGTGATTTCATAGTATGAGTCAATGTTTAAAATGAACTAAGCCTTAAAGAAACTTTAGTGTTCAGATCTTAAAAGGACAATGGAAATATAAAAATATAAAAATTAAATGATTAAAAAGACAAAATTCTTACAAAATAAAAACTAATAATCATGATGCTGAATGTTATTAAACCTGAGCAGAACAGAGATTACAGGGTCAACTCTACACTGGAAAACATCTATATTTTGTATCTTTATCTTTTCCTGCCATAAATAATATAAACAAATGTTTGGATACTTATTTTAAAATGTAATGATGTTTTTCTTTCTCATATCAATTGTGATTTCATCACAATTCCATACTTCATTTATTCTTTGTTTTTATACATTACTCTTGTCTTTCATTGTGCATTTGTATTTCATACAGTTTACATCCAAGTTTCTACTGTTTCCCTTATATTGCTTTGACAAGGCTATATTTTGACAACCATGACAGCCAATGACTCACTAAGAGAAAAAAGGGAGAAAGAACAAGAGAGAGAAAGAGAGAGAGAGAGAGAGAGAAATAGCTTCAGGGTTGATTTTTCTAGTTGTAATGTCTCAGCTCTTTGATTGCTTGTTAATAACATACAGTCATGCCATTCTAACATCATTCCCCAGCAAACTAGAATCTGGAAATCCCATTTCTAGTCCAGCTCCACCTCAGCACCAGAGAGGTGCATGGTTTAAAGGATTTAATCTTATTGTAAGGTCACAATGGTACAGTATGAGTAATTTTGGGCAGTGTTTCAGCTAAAGCATTGAAAGGTCTTTAAATGCCTTTTGCTAACTGATGCCATTTGTTTCAGTGTAATCTGATATTTAACAGGTGGGTGTATTATTGCATGGCTATATGATACACTAGGGCTGTTTGACATAATGGAAATCTGACTTGAGTCCAAACTATAATACCCTCAAATTTAATCAAAGGTAGTTTGGCCTTTGCTCTCTTCCTCTCTCATCTCAAGCAAAGGAGAGAGAGAGTTATTTATGATTGAACTCTAATGGTTCTCTATCTCTCTCTCCTATTTTCAGGGAGATGAGAGAAACAGTCCTATGTTCTCTAGTCCTAATATCATCTGTGTATGTCAAAAGCCTCTCCACAAGCAATTTAACCCCAACATATTCCAGCTTTTGGTTCATTTATCATAATTGCTTGTGACTAACCGGCCTACAGGACAAGTGTTTCATTTCTCTGAGCAGAGTACATGGATGTTGCTCCTCTACATTAAAAATGTAAATATGAAACAGCACTAATGACTGTGTGGAGTGCTCTCATTCCCCCGTATCTGTCCTCTTCACTGGAGCAGAGAGCTCTGCATTACTTCTACCGACTTATGCTCACCCACCCACACAGCAACACACAGAAATTACATTCCACCCGTATGAGGCTCTGCCAGCGCACATGCTAAATTAACTTGTTATCTGTCACTATATCTTTAACATTTCAATGCACACAAAATCATGCATGTTGACACACAGTCTGGAAATGATATAGAACCCTACTGTTAAATGAATACACTGTGATATTCAATATTATGAAGAGAACAGACCCGGCATGTAAACACAGTAAATATGTTATGCCTTTTGTGCCGCATTAGCTCTGATTTTCTTTTGAGAAACGCTATGAATTTCAAATAAACACAATGGCAACTGGTTTTAAAAGTTTTTAACAATCAAACAGAGTCTGTTAAATAGTGTCTTTATGTTGATGAGATGTAACAATGTATCCCTGACAACTGCATGTTCACCCTGTAATTACAGACTAACGTGTTGTGTGGAAATGCATGCTGTTTCCATGCATGACTCATGTAACTATTGTCCTGAAATTACAACTGAGAGAAAGAGAAAAATGAAGGGTGATTTGATACTGTTGTATGAGCTCAGGGAGCCTTACGCAAGCCTGACACAGTGACACACTGTTGGCCTTCCATGTACCAGAATGGTGAGATATTGCATAATAAGTTAATAAGTTTGAATACTTATTTTAAATGTAATGATTTTTTTCTTTTTTCATACGTAATTCTTTGTTTCTATACATTATTCCTGTCTTTTATTGTGTATTAGTTTTTCATAATGTCACTAGTCTGTTTTCAGAAAATAAACTATAGGAGAGAAACTAACTTTTTTGGAGAGGCTGTAGGAATACAAGGACACTTCATTGGAGAAAAATTATTATTGAATGTTGTAAAATACATTAAATTAGTTATACTGATTCCTGCATCAATATAGTGCTGGAATTGTTATTGCCCCGCCCATGGAGCTCTGGGCCCTTTGAATCAGTCCTTTTGGATGGACCTGCTCACACACACACACTCCTTTTATGTGGCCTCATCTCTTATCAAAATGTGGTATTTTACAGGATTCCCTTGTCCACGTTTACAACAAGGGATAGATGATATTTTAAGGTCAGAGTGACATAGTGGCTGAATGAATGACATTTGGAATATGTTTTCCCATTTTTCTCTATTTTCAGTAAAAAGACTTCTCCCTGCCTCAACTCAAAAAAAAGAAGAAAAAGCTCATCTGGGAGATGAATAGCTACACCTGCCAGGCAGGCATTTTATATATACACACCAGCAGCTTTCACATAATTACACTGCAGCTGCCAGAGAGCTGCTCTCATTCTCATTCACCTTGAGAGAGAGAGCAGATCACACAACACAGACTCTGCACAGTCAACACGCAGATGCACATACATGTAACAAGCTGCTCTGTCTCACTCACCTTGAGAAAAGACACAGCTCAATTAACCAGCTCTGTACTGCAAACATCCCACTGTCATAACAGCAGATTGCGATATAGCTTTATACAACAGTTTAACAGACAAATAAAAACTTGAGCAAATAATCATTAAAAGTGTTCTAAAAACTTACTTGTGTGCCCAAGATTCAGACTCTGCTGTTGCTAGTTCAAAATATTCTTACAATCTTTTATCACTCATTAAAAATGCTGCAGATTTAAAAATGCTCCAGATGCAACCTTTAATGTTGCAAATGTGTTGTTTCACCAGATTCTGAAGGTACAGTACAGAGATAGTGTTGAATTAAGGTCAAGTGATTGTGGAGGCCTTTGTTTATACTAAACTCATTATGTTGTTTGTTAAAGGGATAATTCACCCAAAATGAAAATTCTTTTATCCCCAAAATCCCTTTTGGGGACCTGTCCTTTTAAACCAGCTTTTGTGTTATTCCAATGGAAGTAGCTACTAGAAGATGGCTAGACTATTGCTACAAAGATATACATATGAACTGCAATGATGTTTGCCAAGAAAATATTCCCCACAACATTACAACACCACCACAAGCCTGAACTATTGGCATAAAGTTTATGGATCAGCAATAACAACTTCCTGACACTACCATCTGTCACCACAGAAATTTATCAAAACAGGTGATATGTTAAATTTGGCGAGTATGTGGCTATTTAAAGTTTTTTTTTAACATACACAAATGGAACTTGGTGTGTTCTTGTGCTGCTATAGTCCATACAAGGAATAATGTTTACATCAAAAGCTAATTTATTAATGCCCCAATATTGCAAGAATAACAACAACATAAAGCTGCTCCTATATATTTCACTTAGCAGCATGAGAGGTCTAAAATTGCTCTAACCTCCCAGAATAAAACTGCCAGCATCCTCATTGCAGACTATCTTTCCATAAATTAATCTGATGCATGATGAAACATGATATGTGGAGAAAATAGATTCATTTTCCAGAAGTGTAAATTGAATCATCTGAGATCCAGATGCTTGGTCACACTGAATACAAGATTACCCAGCGAAGCGACATTTCTCCAGCCAATTGTCTCTGAGAACAATTAAATTAATTTGATGCCAATCAATGGCAGCACTAGACTACACACCCACAGAGCAGACAATGTATTAACATAACATCGCATTAACCTCGGTGGATCGCAGAGATAATGGGCACTTTAAGAATTCATATTAATTAACTGATAGTGAAGATCAAGCAGCGTCTCTCACTGCAGGTGTGTTTGGGGGTATTTGTTCTAATCAATAATGAGAAAAGTCCTCCGTGCATCATTTGATATTTGATTTAAAAAGCTATTAAAAGCTACATTATCTTTAAAAAGATACTTGCCATTTATCTTCTCAAACACTTGATTCACACCGTCTCCATTTGTATAATAATAATATTTTGCTGTTATTCCCTGCTGTTATTTGAAAGGCTGTGTGTAACTGGGTTTTATAGAAAAGCTTTTCTGTGAGCTCAACTCACTCTGTGCAAATAATCCTAAACCATACAGTTCACATTTAATGCTCTCAGCAAGAGTGCAAGCAGCAGGAAGCTGTGATTTCATGGTGAGGCACTTTTGCCCCCTAGTGGCGCTTAGCTGCGCTGTCGTTTGCTGTGTTTTCTTGTTTTCTTATCAATGTGGGGACTAAATGTTTTAACAAAAGGGAAAAAGTCACCTACATTACAAGAGTAAAATTGATTATTAAAAATACTAAATGATGCTTATTTGAAAATGTAAAAAAGCAAAAGGTGTCTGACAGAGTAAGGCTTAGAGATGAGGGTCAGGTTTGTACAGTAAATCTGCCTATGGAAAGTTGCCGCAAAGCATAGAAACCTAATGTGTATGTGTATGTCTTACTGTCATTGTAACTTATATTAACGTAACTTAATAATTAAGTTATTGTTCTTTCTATCTTGTTTTGCTTGTTTTTAAGCTATTTTGTAGCGTAATAATTTTGCATTATCATTATTATTTTGCATTTGCATGATTTGTTTTTGTCACCACGAAAGATATACATATAAATTATTATATAAATATTTAGACCACTTTTTATTAATCGCTATCAGGATGTAAAGAGAGAGAGGGGGGACATCTGGTGGTCTTTGAGGATATTACAAGTTTATTTTAGTGCTCTAATTTTACTTTTTAATTTTCTACTTTGGTCAATTAAGCATTTAAATTTAACAGCATGTGCTGTGTGTGCAACTTAACAAATAATGTCTTAGCATTTTTTAGAATACCGTTTGCATTTAATTAAAGAATTGTTAAGCAGTACTTTGAGATAGGCTACAATGGGATCTTTGCCATTTTCTTTAAACTCTGATCACACATAGGACCAATAATACAAATATATTTTCACCGATGTCTATATATTCATTATATTTATTTATAGAAAGAAACTATTGGTGTTAGTAGTTATGGTACACAATGAGAACTTATATTGTATGAGAAATCAGAGACATCACAGAAATTCATCGTGCAGGTGGAGATCTCATCATACTCTCCTGGAAACTTCAGCAGTTCATGGTTAGACTGGATATAAACTGAAAAACATAGACAAATCATATAAGTATGTACTATTACCACAACAGTTTGTACCTGGTAATTAATTTAAAACAACACGTCCTTCCGTATAGTTGCTAAAATAAACAAGTACGCAATAAAATAACATGAGTTGCTAAAGGAAATAGACTAGATGGCATTTTAGCTGTGTCAAAACATAGATATCTGAATCTTACCACAAAAGCTTGTGGAAGGTAATGCACAAAGTTCACGTTGTCAACTGTCTTCTGTCTCAACATCATCTAGCTGTGTTTGTGAGTTTTTGCTGCCGTTGTCCTTTTCTTCTTTGTCTGTTGAATTAGCAGACTCTGGTCTGTCTCCGGGCTCTTTGGATGGGTCCACAACCTTAGTACCCTTACTTGAATTGCACCCCATGGTAAAATCCAAATTTGTACTTTGGCTAAAGAGTTAAAGTCTTTCGATGTTTGAACAACAGCTATCTCAATATACAACAGTACTCTCCCCAAAAATAAGCATTGAGCGTTAGCTGATATTGTCCAAAGGCTTGTCTGCTCCTCAGAAGTGTGTGGGGCTTAATCAGTATAATCTCTTCATAAGTACTTCTCCTGTTCCACTGTTGTGAATGTCAAGGCCTTGATTTCTATGACAACACATTTGACGTCCTCATGGCATTGGTACAGGTACTGCAAACATACTTCTGCATGGTGACTGCAGGCAGGGCTTTGTTGATTTAGATTGAAGACTTTTTGTGACATGGCAACATGGGTTGACATTTAACCTGATGGCGTGTCAAGACATAGTTACTGATAAACAGAGCGAGGTTGCCTGTTATTCAGTCTATGTCCACGGTAACAAATGACAGCTTGAATGTATGCAGTGTGAATATAGATGTAGTGTGAATATAACTATTTGACTCTAGAAAGCATTATAAGAACACCACCTGGTTGCTATGGTATATTGTTTGCTACATCAATGAACATCATAATACCCATAAGTCTTTAAACATCTTATAATGTATGTATAATGTACAATTCTAGAATATACTAGTGTACGATTTTATCTGAGAAAAGGTCACAGATTAAATTCAAATTTCCTACTTTTTATCTGTTTTTGCATGAATATTGCTTAAAAAGGGAGACAACCAATTAAAACAACTTGTTATTCATGGTGTGGATTACTGTAATTGTATTGTAATGTAATTTGTGCACTGTTTTCAAAAATAATAATATAGTAGATGATGGTCTTCAATTACAATTGCCCTCAAACAAGCTTAGCTTTTAACAGGGATAAAAAAAATGGAGATTGAAGTTTCAGATTTTAATAAATCGCTTCAGCTCAAAATAAATACATTTGACAAACTTGACATGAGACAAGATTTTTCTGTAGAGTCAGAATATGTTTAATAAAAATAATTAAACCTCCTTTTTCTTCTATAGAACTTCATATAAATGAATTCAATAAATTACAAACTTTTAAGACATGTATCCTGCACTACAAGAAGCATTAATTGACTACACAGGCCACAACTTGCAAGTATTGCAACTGTCCAAAAACACATTTCAGCAAAAAAGGGGCTTTAATTTTAAAATAAAGAAAACATGTCATGAAAACAAATGACTCTGTCAATTCAATGTTTCACAAGATTTAATACAGATGTTTATTTGCAGTAGTGTGTTTCTATTTCATTCTGTTGCATGATGAATGTTATTGTCTTTGTGCCATGATGACACGTCTTGCCCTGATTCTGGTCAGTAGTCCAGCATTTCAATCCACATAAATGCAACATGAAATACAACCAAAATATTGAAGTAATGTACAAAAAATAATAAAAGAAAATCAGTCTCATTTTCTAACTCTCAGTGAAAACTGCAATTACTCTTTAAATATCATTAATTTAAATGAGATGCTGATGTCAAGAGGAACTATATGTTTCATGTGCAGTTTTGGGAAGAAGAGGAAAGCAGCAATACCTTGACACAGTTTCAAAGTGTGCCGCTCAGCACAAACTAATTAGAAACAGGAAGTTCAGATGCCACAGTGGAGAGATGACAGTCTAAAAATCACATTGTGTGAGAAGAGTTGAGAGCATCTGTGTAAAAGATCATGAATTAAATCATACATGCTCTGAAATATCCATTTATATAACGGTGTTCACTAGTGAGACAGGCAAAGAGTTGCATTGTGCAGTGCATCCAGAAGAAGTTTGCATCACAAACTGAAAATTTCAGTAGCCAACCTGAATATGAACAAACATGAGGAATAAATGCAGCAGTGACTCAATGATCAGGAACATCTGATCTGTGCTGCAAAACGATACTAACAGTCTAGAACAAGCAGCATGTGACGAAAACTAACACACATCCTGATTAAACATGCCAATGAGGTCCATTGCGTTGGCCGAGGTGCTGGATTGTGATGGAATTTTCACAGAGTGGTGCTATGAGGAATAGACACTGGTGTATGACGTAAGGACACTTCTAGATCAGTTACAACAGCAGCAAAGTGACTACGTGGAAACATGGGATTTTCACCTTTACACACTTACACTGTAGAACTATAATTAATCATATGTCAAACTTACAGTCAATTCAGGGGATATTATAGAAGCTCTTTGTGAGGACTTGGGTGTGTGTGTCCCCATTTGCACTGATAAAGTAGCCTTCATTTGAAATACTACTGCAAATACTTGAAATTCATTTAATACTCTCACACTTGAAATAACCTGATGTTAGTGTGTGGAGACCCTGGCAGGGCACTGTGAGGACTGCGAATGACAATACAGGAACCGTCTATGAAAATCAGGAGAAAAAGAGAGAATATATCCACTACTGTTTGTGAAATCACATGGAAGTTTAAACATTAAGATTACAGGACCTTGGACACATAGATTTTCACCTAAATTGAGCCACTTGTTTTCATATGCAAACAGAATGTCACACATACACACAGTGCTGTCTAAATTATACAAGAATGTTTGATCTGAACAAACACACACAGTGAGAAGGAATTCGACTGAACTAGAAAGATTATGTTTGTTCTAAACATACAGTATATACACACATATGTAGTTTTCAGGCACTGCAAGCAATGTGTTTCTCTGTCCCTAAAACACAGCAAAAGAAATGTCTGTTTTCACTGCATTCCTCTAGACTCTAGACATACAATGTATGTGACGAGATGAATTCTTGTCTGCACAAAACTCAAATCTTTGGGTATAACAGCTATATATCAAGATAATTTAAAAGAAAGAAAAAGAAGGATGCTGGCGGAGTGGCAGAAAATCTGGGACAGTGGGAACAAACAAACAAAGCAAATAGAGTAAATGAATGTAAGTAGTTGTGATAGTGAATGCAGGGTATCTACAGCTTCAGTGACATTCATAAGCTGCCTGTGTGTTATTGCTGAGGATCTGAAGGTACGCTCTGTGAAGTCTATGTGTTCAGGATCCTGCTAACTATTTACAAATGAAACCAAAACAGTCAATGTTTTCTTTCTCCCAAATAAAATATATTAATTATACAGCTCTGCATGAGCAACAATGTCCTCATTTCTTTAATAAAATTAAATCCTGACACAGCTATAACAATAATGCCTTTTTGTTTTTGCTTCTTGTCTGTTGCAATTGTACATCATTGTGTAAAACAATTTCACAAAGTCCATAGATCTACTAAGTTTATCGACATGCAAAATGTCTTTTCAAAACAACATTGTACCTAAACAAACACTGAAATCTCATTTCAGTATTTCTATGATCTCCGTTTTCCACAGCTTTTCCATGTCATTACACAACACTTTAATTATAATATTTACATGGAAAAACATGATGTAGTAAATGCAGGATAATTCCTATATGCGTTTACATGTATACATTTCTAAGAGATGTATATAAATATATAATATTTATTTATACATGTATAAAGACTCAGTCTTCATCGCTGGAATCGGAATCCTCTGATGATGAGGAGGAGCTGTCAGACTCAGAGGAGGATGACTCCGCCTTTGCTGAGCCCTCTGGACCACTGTTATCGTTGTTTTCATCAGGCTCCCCCCCCTCATCGCTGTCTTTCTCCTCTGAGCAGCCAGGCTGTTGGGGCGTGGCTTCAGAGGCAGCAGGTTGTGGTGGTGGGGTTGGCTGAGTGTTTGCAGCTTGTGGCTGATTGGCCACAGGCAGGTTAAGGCCTGGAGTAAGAAGCATCCCTGGGTAGAGCATACTAGAGAGGAGTAGGGGGTTGAGGGCCAGTGGGTGACCCGAAGCACTTTTTTGACTAGAGTTGGCTGCCGATGAGGTGGTGGCTTTGGAGCTTTGACCTTCTGTCCTTTCCACTTTGCCATCTGGACTTGAAGTCTGAGCTGAACCTTTAGGTGTAGTGGAGTCTCCACTGCTCTTCTTTATTCCATCCTCATCACCCGCTGAGGGAACACCTGTCACATCCTGTGAAGATTTTCCAAGGAGACCGCTCATTCCCAGAAGGTTTGGCATCCCAGGCATTCCAGACAGCATCACTGGAAACATGGCAGCCATGTTGGCTGGGTCATGAGGCAGTCCCATAAGTTGGAGAGACTGGAGACTCTGAAGGTTGTGCTGAAGAGCTTGAAGACTAGGCAGATCCAGCCCAGCTAAGAGGTCATTGGTTAAGAGAGGGTTGAGCCCCAGGGCTGCATTAGCACTTGCAGTGGCCGCTGTGGCAGCTTTAGCAAGAGCATTTTTGGGACGTCGACCTCGCCGGCTAACTTCTTCAGGAACGATAGGGCCGGTCAGGATGCGATCAAACATACTTTCAGGAAGGTAACCCTGGAAATACAAAAACAACAGTTATATAACTAAGTAAACATTACTGATGTTATATATTGCTTGACGTTATACTGTGCTTTATGGTTTGTTACAAGATAGATTTAGAATAGAAAATGTTCCCCTTTTAACTCACAGACTGTTTTACAACGTCGGCCCACTCAGGTGGGACCCCATACTCTGGATTCTCCAGCAGAAACCGACTTAAATCTTTCAGAGGAGGAGCAAATGCACCACCAATCTGGAAGAAAGAAACAAGGGACAAGCATTACACACAACTCATGTATAGCAAAAAAGCATTTTCATGTACATACACACAAAACCTACATCACACACATTTGATGTAGGTGTGTGATGTAACCATATCCATCACAACTAAGTAAAACCAAGTCTTAACCAAATCAAATAGTATCAAATAGTCCTTTAAAGGTATGTCAAAAAGTTAGGACCAGCCACAATGTCCATACTTTACACTTTTTGTCCTCTTTTGTAACACACACACACCTTGCGAGCATTCCGTCTGTTGATGATCTGTACTCTTTCTTCTCCAGTCAGGCTGTTGATGTCAATTTTATTGGGGTTTCTACATCGATGTCTCTTTTGTTTTGGTCTGCCATCTTGAAACTGCAATTTATTCACACTCTGAAAAAAAAAAGGTGAGCAACTTCTTTATTTGTTTTTATTGTTATTAGTTAACCACATTAAATTGTGATCAACACAAACCATACACAGACCAATGTATTACCACTGTTTGGGAGCTTGTATTGTTTAAAAAACTTCATTTTTTGAAAATCCTTTTTAAATTAAATATTACTCCAAACCATTAAAACAAATCAAGAATTTGTTTGGTATTTACAGGTATAAAGGCTCCCACATCTGCCACAAAGCCCGGGTGCTCTTTCAGCCACTGGTCAAGATCTTTCTGTTTCGGAGCGTCATCCCCAGCCAATCGTGTTCCGTCTTTGAGGCTGATGACGGACACACGGGTCTCCGTATCTATGGTACCAGGTCCCTGAGGTGTGCTCGGACCAGTGCGAACGGACATGCCTGTGAGACCCCCAGACCAGCCAGCAGGAACCTGCATGTCACATGTATGGGTCAATTATTAAACTCCCTTTAACGACACTAGAAGTGTAATGATATACCAATGCTACAGTTGGGGCAGTTTTGGGGCCATGGTTGTGTTCAGTTCGGTTCTGTTTGCTGTGGGTACAGGGTTCGTGACATGGCATCAGCAATGCTAAAGAACATTAGATCCCCTTCTAGGTCTTATTGTAGGATGACATTAAAAAACTAACCCCTCAATTTTAAGATGAGCAATTTCACTCAATTCATTGTTTTTATATTGCGTTTTTAAATACACTATTTCAAAGCAGTTTAACAAAGAACAGTGTCTTAAAAACCCTCCAGTAAACCAGACACAGGCCTATGCTATGTCATACTATACATACATATATACTATGTACTATACTATACACATTTGTCATACTATACACGCTTGTTTCCCAGCAGTGTGCTGCAATCATGTGTTGATTTTGTCGACATAAAATTTAAGCATGGCAACTTTCTCTAAAACCTAATTAAAGAACACAACCAGGACCCTGCAGAAGTCTTAAGAGATTTGTACCTGCTCTGGCATCACAGCAGGCCTGTTTCTGTTCATGAACAGCAGGTCCATCCCCTCCACATTCTTTCGCCTTCCTCTTCTCTTTTTTACCACAGGCTGTCCATCCATCATTCCATTCAGTCGCATATGCCCTGACAGCCCTGCAACACATGAAGAACAAGCACTTTTAGTGTCATTAAGCCAAACCACGCCGGTAAAGAACATCTATGATACACTTTTTGTTGTGGTTAAGGTGCGTTACCCTGTGGATAGTTGTTCTGTGTTTTGGTGTAGTCTGCAAGGCTGGTATCAGATGCATTCTGTAGTTCCTGGAGCCGGGCTAGATACTGTTGTTGGGCGAGAGGCCCCTCCTCACCCTCCAGGGGGCGCTTCAGAGGCAAGCCCTGCTTCTGGAAGGTCAGTTTGAGGCTGCCTTCCTGCTTTAGGTCAAAGACCAAAGGTAAGAGGTTAAGGGTCTTAAAAAATAATTTATTAAAGATAATTTGTTAGAAGTCATGACCTCTGTAACATTGGTGTGTACCCTCAGTAAAGGTCTGATGAAAAAACATCTCACAACAATTCTCACATATGTTTTATGCTGTGGAGTCTAATTGATTTTTTATTTGTTCAGTCAACGCAAGAACACAATAAGTTTTTAAAGGTGAAGATGTGTCATCTTTCCAATGTTAGAATACTTTTCCATCCAAGCATATAAAGGGACAACAATAAGTTAACCATTTATAGGTTGAGTCCAGTGAAAAGTAGCTCTTTTTGTTTGACCGTCCCCACCAGCCTGACACAACAACACTGGCTAAATTAGCTGTGATTAATTTAGTTGTGAGTAAATGTGATTTAACAGCACGACAGCATTTTGTAGTCTACGCAATAGTAAAGTGTTTGTGAGTATTTGTGAAACTTTTTGAATATAGTATTCTTATAGTATTTTTTTTTAAGCCCAGAAATGCCACATTTCACCTGTAAAGCAGAGGAATGATTGTGTGTAAGATAAAGTTATTAAATCCCACAACTCTTGAACATCTTAATAGTCTTTAAACATAAATAGAAAACAAATTTCAGCAGTTGTAAACTGAAGGAAACTGAAGGTAATTAAACTGAACCTGCAAAATAGGAGAACTAAACTTAAATACTGAAGGGGGAGGGGGACAAAACAATAAAAATCAAAACATGCCACTGCAATGATATTGCAGATCAGCATTGGTGGGGAGAACGTAAAATAACATACATTATTGATTGTGACTGAGAACTCCTTTTCTCTGTCTGTAACAAGCTTCGTCACCTTTGAACCCTGAGGGGAGGCCGAGGGGTCATCCACGAGAGTGGCCCCACTGTCCAGCAGTTTGGTGGTGTAGAAGGAAGTCACCGCATTGCCTTCATAAGTACGTCGAACCCCTGACCACTTTCCCTTCAACACTGCCTGACATATACTGTCCAATCGGTTTATCATGACACGATCCTGCAATGAGAAGAAATCATTTTACATTACAAGTTAGGTAAATGTGAGATGTTTATGAAATTATGTTTAAAAGCAGACTGTTTAGATATGTACAATGAGATATAAAAGGCAGAGGCAATTAGTGAAATGCTAAAATTGTAGAAAATTGCAGAATTTTTTTTATTTTAGAATTTATTTTAGAATTTCGTTAAAATTACATAATCAGTATAGCAGTTTGAAAAGTTTCATCTACATGAATTTCTGAATTTCTTGCTTTAATGACAGACAGGAAGTATCATAAGCAAAAAATGTTGGCCATTACTGCTTACCTTTGGCCAGTAGGAGGCAGCCAGCATATAGCCTCCCTGGAAAGGATGGGGAGGGTTGGAGATACCATTGGTCACATGACTGTCTTGCATGTCATCTTGTGTAGCATTTACTGAGGCCACGCTGTCTTCATCAAAGCCTTTAACATCAGACACTGCTGACACTGCCAGAACACACAGAGTCACCAATATAATACAAACAAACTGAGACATTAATGTTTTACAGACACTGTTTTAAGCTTTTATCCTTTCCAGATTTTGCAAACTTATATTCCACACTAAAGTATTTTAGAGGATATGTTTGGAACTGCATACTACTTTACAATTCTATGCAGTATGCAGTATGTGTAGGGTACAGCATTCCATAATGTACTGCACTCAGTTTGACCCTCTATTTAAATTTTCATTATATTCTTTTTTTTTAACTCATTAGCAATTATTCAAAAAACTGAATTAAACACATTAAATAACTTAACAAAATGGCTCTTACTGAATTAAAAATGTAATTTAAGAATGAGAATGATTTATCATACTGTTTGAAAAGTATCACTGCATGCTGTTTCACGTTATTTAAACAGAATATAGTATAATGTAAGCTGAGCAGTATGCAGTCCACCGATATTACATTCTGGCCATAGCCAAATTTGTACACAAAGCTGGTTAGATACTGTGGGTCCAAATATCTGAGACCACATGTAAACATTCATTACAAAATAGTAGCTACAGGCCCTCAAGCTGGCATGAACTTAAACTAGAACTAGTTTGTGAAAACCTGATGATCCATGTTAACCTAGTATGATCTGACAATATTTCAAAGAGCATCTTGTGATTCATTGTAGGCAAGAAAATCTGAACTTTTGAACATTGTCAGTCAAACCTTTATTTGTATTTGATCAGTCATTTAATACAGGATCCTTTTATTTCACGTAATATTTTCTATTTAAACATTTTGAATCCTGAATCCTTTGTTACTAGGTTTATAAGAAAACAATCTTAACTTTTTATGTGGTCTCAGATGTTTAGACTGCACTGTCTGTAATGAATGACTATAAGCATTTCTCTCTCTTCTAATAGTCTCTAGGCTGCACTCATTAAAATATGTGCTGAATGCTTGTAAACCTCATGACCCTCAGAACTGGCCATTAATGCATAATTATGCTGACTAAACACCTGAATACTGTTTGATACACAAGGGAGACACGTCTACTCTGCCAGCTTTGCACCATCATTGATAAACACAACTTACCACTGAAAACAGAAACACACAATTTTCTAATGAGACTTTCTCATAAGATAATATTGAGCACTCTAAAATCTAAAGCTAGTGTGGAAGTATTTTAGACATCTCTATGAAACAGAGCCTTAAACCTTATCACATACCATGCCACAATTGCCAAAAAATGACAAATGCATGAGTCAATGAATGGCATATGCATATGCAGTACAAACATGCACTCTTAAAAACTACCAGAATACTTTTTTCTGACATGCAGTTTGATGCAACATGTTTTATTTACTAGCTATGTTGAAAGTAGCATGTTCTGTGTGAACCAAGTTACTACTTTAGTTAAACTGAGTTAGGATAAACTACTCACCATTCTTTGGTACCTCCTCACTGTCACTGTCCTCTGAGGATGAAGATGATGATGAAGATGATGAACCTGAAGAACAGGAGGAAGACGAGGATGAGGAACTGGATCCTGACCGTGAAGAAGATGAGGATGAGGAAGAAGATCTTGATGAAGAACTTGACGAAGAACTGGATGAGGAGCCATCCGAGTCTGAGTCAGATCCTGACCCCCTTCTGGCTTCCCTGCGGCTGCGTTTACTCAACTTCTTCTGCTTTCGAGTCACTGAGTTTGGTGTAAGAGGCTTTGTTCTGGCTGCTTCCATTCGTCTCTCGCTCTCTCCTTCTTTGTGGTCATCATTTTTCACCTCCACTCCTGAAGGTGTGGGTGGTCTAATACAGGGCGTCTCCATCTTGATCTTCTTCTCCTCACTTTCCTGCTCTCCCTCGGACAGCAGCTCCTCCTTCAGTTCACTTGAATTCTCTCTGGGATAGGAAAGCGGTGAGGCAGATGTCTCTTTAGCCTGAATGTGCTGTAGGGGGCTTGGGATGTGAGACTGCCCCAGTGTCTGATTCTGGGCTGATGCTACAGATCGCTTGTTCTGGCTGTAGTTTCTCTGGGCTGCCATGAAGCAAAGCTCTGGGTCACGGAGGATGTGGTAATCAGTCCGGCTTACACCGTGCTTGGCCGCACCGAGGAGGAGATCCCGATCATGGGAACCCGGTTCCCACCACACTGGAAGATCTGGACCCGGCTGGCAAAGTGCTAGACGCTCATAGAGCTGAGGGTGGCGCAGCACCTGTTCTCTTATTTTCCTCAACAATTCCACACGGTATAAAGTACGGGATGCACGCTCCTCAGTGATTGGTTGGATAGCAAGAGAGGTGTCCACCATATCTAAAAGAAGAGAGTCATATCTTTCTATAAAGAGGTATATAAAATAATACACAGATAATCCAGTGAATGAGAACCTCTTATTATTACTGTATGGCTGTATGTGTAAGGTTTTACCCTTGTGTGTGTGTGTGTTTAGGCATGTGTGGCACTCACCTCCCTCTCTAGCCGGTAGACGGCAGACCCTCCTGCACATGGCAATAAAGGCACACAGGTACTTGTGTAGACTCTCGTCAGTTTTCTTGTGCAGTCGAGCCATGGCTCTAAACTTGGTCCAATCGAAACGGCCCAAGTCTGGGTCAAACACAACTCCGAATGTCGAAACCACACGATAGAAATCTGCCTCCTCCCTCCGTGTCCACCTTTTAAGAAATAATTATCAACAGCATAAATAACTTTAGTGCACCACAACCACAGAGTGAACTGATATTATACAAAGACCAATGGTATCATCAAAATAGAATTTATCATCAAACCAAACCCAGCTAACAAAGAATCGCAGAATGTTGGCTAATGTTCTTGCAGTAACGTTAGTTTAACTTTTTTTATCATGTATCAAAAACTTTCCTAAGCAGTTAGTGGAACGTTTTAAAACATTCTTATAACCATTCATAAGTTAATACAGTATCTATAAGTGGACATTTCATAACTTTTTTTAATTTTTGGAATGTTGGGGATGTTTTTTAAATGGAAATGTTAGGGAAACATCTTTACAACCTAAAATTGCTGGAAAGATTTTTGAGATCCACTAAATAATTTTGTCTTTCCTCCTAAATAACCATCAGATAATGGTTATTACATTTATACTGACACCTGTTGGTGTGGTGGTTTTTAATTATTAACAGAACTCGTGGTGACCTCAACTTGATGGCTCCCATAAGGTGGAGAACCACTTTAACATTGAATGAAAAAGCTTTTTGTGCTGTAAATGTTTTGACATTATAACTTTAATAATAAAGGCAGCTTTAATCTACAGCTGATGTTTCAGTCAACTAAAACCTCTCACCGCTGTTGTCTTTCAATCTTAGCTGCCATTTTGGGATTGATCGTGTCACTGAGTGTGGGGGGCAGAGTGAAGATGGCAGGAGTCATGATCTGCTGCTGCTGCGTCTGGTGGATCTGAAGAATCTGTTTGTTCTTGGTGAAGCGCTGAGATGCAGTGATCAGACGTCGCAGTCGGGCGGTCAGTGCAGAGGGCGAGGGCCAGTACATCCCTGCGCCAGCACCCAGATTTCCACCTCCGGCGTCTAATACAGACCCTCCTTCTGCATAAACACACACACACACTGATGATGTCTAACAATACCTTAATTCTAATACTAAACAAAAAGAAGTGTATTCTGAAATAGGAATGAGAAATGCTATAGTGTCTCTATACCTCCACCTGTATCAGTGATGACCAAGTCCCCTGGAGAAGAAGCTTCATCCTACAGAGACAGTAGATGAGCAAGTTAATTCATTTAATATACTGTAACATTTTTCAAGAATGACAAATTTAACCTTGAGGCCTAAAATAAACTTTCTGCAGAAGAGGAAACATACAGATTATAAATAATCCTACGTCCACGCATTTATTTTTATCCCTATTACAGCTAGTTTTATCCCTAGCTGTTTTTTTATAGAATGTTGTGATCTTGGTCAATGCTTTACACCTTTCACAAGAACAGAACCCGTGATTTTTTTTAAATGTTTCATGTGTCTGTTTTCATATAGATGTTGCTGTTTCTAATAAAGTTACTTGCCAGTTGACCTTTAACTCTGTTTTCTCATCAAAGTCATTTTGTATTTGGCATTTGCTGAGTGTTAAATTTCGACTTTGCCAAACCCTCATTTAAAAACTCAGGCAGTGAATGCTTTGCCAGTTCAATGTCACCATTTCATATTATTTATGAGTGAGTGTGTGTAACACACACACTCTTATCAGGCCCAGTTCTCTCTCCAACATTGGCGTACCTCCATATCATCCTTCAGCAAGGCTGGAGCAGGCTTGTACTCAGGGTCATCCACGTCCCTGCACACACAGATAACACAAACCCATGCTGTTTAACATCTCAGAGTACTATTGCAGATAGAAACTGTTAACAAAAACTTCTACCTGTATGAATGGAGTGTGCGTTTGTGCGTGTCTCTTACCCATCCATGAAGTCATTTCCTCTCTGTTCAGCAGCGATGGCCTTGTCGTCTGGTCGCCCGACCTTTTCCAAAAAACACAGTGCTGAATCTGCACGAATGGTGTTGTACTTTTCATAACCTGTAACATATATAAAAATACATTTGATAAAAGTATCTATCCTCGTGAAAAGTACATGAGACTCACCGATGAGACTCACCATGCTTGAAGACTCCTATCAGCAGACATTTGTCTGAGAGAATGTCCCACCACAGAGCAGGCATCTCTGAATGATCCGGCTCAGGAACCCAGATCTCCACCTCACTGGAGACAGCAAGGGAATAAACCAGTGAGTTCAGTTAGTAACAGTAGTTATTTCAGTAGCTTTATTCTGACAAAATAACCAAGAAATAAGATACACACAAAAATAGCTAAACGCAATATTATTTGGATAATTACAGAGCTGTATTATAAAAAGTCACAAACATCTAACTTCTGTCATTATCTGACCCATATGCTACAAACCCATATGACATTTAACACAGAACACAGAAAATAAATACTACAAATTAAGTCTAAAAATAGCAAAAAGTGTCATAAAAGTTGTCCACGCACTATATTTGCAAGCTGTCTGAAGTAATACAGCTCTGTCATGCTGTAGTTCTCTAATATCAAATAAAATGCAACATAAAACAGCAGGTTTGAGTTAATGCCTACAAGTATAATGTAGACATATGGACTACTGGAAAATGTTTAAAGTTTGATTGCCCTAGGGCCCATTATGCTAAACAGCATTCTGAACTTCTTTTTTAGGGTTCTGCTATATAAAGTCACCAGCTTAAATAATAAAATTTATAAATAATAAAAGTTTTTTAAATCTTGATGTTGTTCTCATACCAGTTCATCCCTGAAGTTTCCTCATCAGAACAGCAGATGGCGCATGTTTCTCTTACAGTACAAACTGGCTTAAACTGACTAATACCAGAGAAGCTGAAGGTGGACTGATATATAATCCTAAAATCTAAAGGGATCTGTGATAAACAATGTTTTCTACATTTATAAACTTTTAAGCTTTTTTATATGGCTTAAAATTACAAGCACATTCTATTCCAAAACAGGAAAATATTCTAATTCCAGAATAACAAATAATTGAGTTTTCAATTTCATATTTTTCTACTCTTATAAACAGTCAGTCAAACATTAGCAGTAATTTTACTGTCAATGTTTGACTGACTATTGCCTCTTCTCCCACTGCACTGACATGAGCAGAATAGCCTCCTCAGATGTTTGCTGTTTACCATCTCAGAGGATGCAAGAAGGTGAAAAGGTCCAGGCTAATGCTTACCTGGCATCTGCTCCATCCAGCACTTTTTGGCACTGTGCTCCAATCACCTCCTGTTTGAGATAGTACAGCATTCTGACCCTCAGCAGCACTCTGCAGCAGAGAGACAAACAAGATGAGCACACAGAAACATGCTGGCCAGCAAATACAGAGACAGCTCTCCCCCACATATCCCCCCATGGGGCAGCGGGTTCATTAGTGCATGATCTCATACACTGTGATACAGCAGTACTGAATTGACTGTGCTTACGTTCAGCTACACTCCTATTATACATTCCTTAGACCTGTACTGTTAATTCACAGTGTGTGAATTCTGTAACCTTCATACAGGTGGCAAATAAATATGTGCCATTTATGTGTGTGGTGTGAAACAGGATTTAAGTTTTTTTTAAACTATGTTCATATGATGATCTGTATTTCAGCAGATGATCACATGCTGAAATACATTTACATTTAGGCATTTAGCAGACGCCTTTATCCAAAGTGACTTACAGGGTGAGGGAAACAAAGAAACAATAAATCATAAGGAAGCAGTAACATCAGACATACACAGTTACAATTTTACCAAGAGTTCAGGGGTTTAAATACTAGGTTAACCATCTTCTTTTATTCTACATCTTACACATACTCTTATCCTAATATTATTGGCATTCCAGCCCCAGATAACCTGCAGACGCAGGCAAAAGCAGTGTCCTTGCTCATGTTGAGTGTGTGTTAAACAGAAAAGATTACTAAACAATAGGAAACTTTTTGCAATGCCAGAGAGCCCTAAATGCAAAACCAAACATACGGTAATTAACACTCTCTCCACACGCACATTCTGGCCAAGAACAGTCCAATTATCGAGGCAGAACCGCACAGCCTGATTTACAGCATGAGATGATGTAGATCTTCTGCTTTCTACTGCCTGAATTTATAAGCTAATGTCCCACAAGCTCAAGAAGGATAAAGTATGGCTATAGAATCACAGCCATTCGGAATAGCAACCGGTTTCATTTATGAGTTTGACTTCTCAAGTGTAAAGAACAGAGGAACATGACCTGAAATTACCTTTCATCTCCAGCTCCTAGAAGTAAAACCCCTGAACCAGCTTCTGTGTGTGTGAGAAGGGGGCTTTACCAGAATAACGTCATAGATCTGAACTGGGAGATTCCCTTATCACTGTCTCATGTGTGTTCTTCCCCCACAGCAGCAGATATCTGTCACACACTGCCATGTGGCTGCTGATTGCAGAGGGTGTTACTATTGCTTCACAACTGGCCATAGATTTCAAAAATCTGATCACAACAAGGGTGCCAGTAAACATGAGATGTCATTCTGCTGAAAGAAATCCACTATCTCACCCAACACTCTGGAGGGAAAAGCATTTGTATACTAACTCCAGCAGTGCATAACGCATTATGTCATGAGCAAGATGAGTGATAATCTATGCACAAATTGAATTCAATTAAAACAATTTTCAGCACTGTTTTTCATGCACTATCTTTATACATTTATACTCTGTTGGAAAAATGAACCTAAAATAATGACCTGCACTACATTTTCCAATCACAGTCACAGTTCATGGCAGTGATGTAACAAAAGTCTATTGGCCACTTGAAAGGAACAAGCCCTTCAATATGTCTTACCCAAACTTCCTGTTTCAATGTCAACACAGGAAAGGAAACTGTGCACATCAATCCACCAGCCACACTGCACTGTATGTTACAGGTTGTACACATAAACATAAGACACACGTTAACGTGCCTGCAATGCAATACTCACTTATTGCAGTGATGTTTCAAGTGTTTCTTGTACCCGTCGTCAGACAGCATGTGTTCTGGGTTGTGTTTTCTGATCCACTCTGCCTTCTGAATATCAAATGCACTGGACTGAATCTTCATCTTCTTTCCTTTCCTGCCTCTTGGTACTGGAGTCGACAGACCTGCGGGAGTCACATTCCCAACTCTAAATGATGTCACAGGCTTTATAAATAGATCGTAATTATCCCCCTGACTGGATCATAATGAAAAGGTAATTGAATTTCTAACATCGCTTTTGTGTTCATACCCAAATGGTTTACAAGCTCCTTGGTTCTGCCATCCTCTGTGGGAGCGATCAGATCCCACATGAAGCTCTTGATTTTGTCATCTCCACGGTAATGAACGAGGCAGTATGCTAACAGTGCCCTACATATACTCTCCACGTCACGCTCGGTCAGCTGTCGTTTAAAGCGCCCATGTGCCAGGATGTCCTTCCAGCGGCCCCACCTACAACAGCAGGAAGCAGGAAAAATCAGTGTTATGAAGATCTCTGCACTGACTAAGCTACTGCACCATTGCAAAGCTAAAGCATGTCATCTCAAAGCTAGCATGTCATCTCACTGTCAGAATGAGTTTTATTGATGCTCGGCAGCCAAGCATTGATGTTAATACTGTTAAATGTTGTTAGTAATGTTAAAATGTCTAAAAAACAATGTTTTAAACATTCCTAGAACTTTCAAAATAACTTTTTTAATGTTTTTGTTTAATGTAACAAAATGCAATGTTAGGGAAACATTCTTACAGCCAAAAATTGTTAGCTGGGTAGCAGTCTACTCACCCATACACCAGCAGATTTTTCTCCACCCTGAAGCACTCTGTGCGGCCGTAGCTGTTGAGGCGGTCATGCGGCCGGCGGAGTTTGGGCTTGTCCTCTCCACTGCTCTCCCCTTCAGACAGCTCGGCCAGTTCGTCCTTTGTGGCGCTGAATGGCCGTGTCTGTTTCCTGACTCGAGGGGTGTCGATCACCAGACTGTTCTGTAGCCAAACCACATCAAGAGAGAAAACCTAAGAATGGGGTCACTGACCTATCTTCACTAAAAGCAGTGCTATGCACTTAAATAGCAGTAACCACATTCAGAAAGTGCTTTATATTAAATTCCAATCATCTCAGCCTGCGTCCTGCCATATCTCTTACAGCAGTGCCTCCGCTCACAATCTAATTTCTGGGGGGGTTTCCATCAGCCATTAATACTCAAAGCAGCTTTTCATATCATCCAGTTTTAATCTTTCAATTATATCCACACAGATGTCTAGATGAAAACTGAAGTTCTGAGTCAGTTTGGCACTGTTCTCGGCACTGTTGTTAAAGTGGAAATAGTTCTCCAAAAAATAAAAATTATATAAAATTAAATCCACACAGATATCTGAACTGGAAGGCTTGGCTTAGTCATCTGAAAGTGTTCTCAGCAGCTGTTACAGTAGGAATAGTTCACCAAAAAATGAAAATTCTGTCACTATTGACTTATGTGATTCCAAACCCAAATGATTTATAGTTCAATCTGCTCCTCACACACAACAGAAGACTTAAAATATAGGACGCAAGACTTGTAAATGGTTTTGATACTTTTTTGATGCTTGTTTGTCATTTTGAAACTTCACAGCCCCAGTTCCCATTAATTTTCGGATGAAATCAGATGCACTGATGATGGATGAATTCAAACATGTGAGGTGAAATATTTCCAAAACAATTGAACGATGAGCTGAGCAGCCTGTCCAGTGGTTTCTGCTGCCCTACTGTTAAACTCTGATTTTAAACAGAAGAGTTTATGTGCTACTTACTCGGCCATTGACTGTGTCCACATCAATCTCTGCTTTCTTGGCCCACTTATCCCAGAAGTTGGGGTCATCCAGAGAGATGTCTGTTCTGTTGCCTGAAGCTACGAAACTGGCCTGTATGCACAGAAAAAAACGAAAAACTCTAAAAATGTTCTGAAATATGATGTTAAGATGATATCTACTGAAAAATAACACTTGCTGGAACAATAGTTAAACAATTAAAATTAGCTCTGGACATCAGCACAAATATGTTATTGTCTGAGCAATTATGACCAATTATTTTGAACTAGAAATAAGAACTGATAAATGAAAAACTTACCTTGGCAAAGGTGGAGCCGCGACCCTCAGACTCAATGGTGATGGTCTTGGTTCTGCGCTGCAGGATTTGGTCAATGTCCTCTTCGCAAAATTTTGCTCCTTCATCTTCCTCATCCATGATTGCACCATAAGCCCCACGCCGCAGAAGGTCCTCTATCTCCTTTTTGGAGAGCTGCTGCTGCATCTGCTATAAAGATACAGAGGGAGAGTGAATGAATGAGAAAAAAAGTAACAAACCTGGAGAAAACATGTTGTCATTTGATGACTTACCCCGCCTCCTCCTAGACTGTTGTCCCGCCCACTCATGCTCTGAAGTACAGCTTTATCCAATCCCAGCTTGAGACTGGCTCTGTCGAACATCTCTCGCTCGTACGAGTTACGTGTAATTAGTCGATATACCTTCACTGCTTTATCCTGACCAATCCGGTGGCAGCGAGCCTGAGCCTGTGAAACAAACAAATTATAGAATGATGAGCCAACAGGAATGTTCAGAACAGAAATAAAAAAAAAATTACATTATCAGATATGTGTGTGTACCTGTAGGTCGTTCTGTGGGTTCCAGTCAGAGTCAAATATGATGCAGGTGTCTGCAGCTGTGAGGTTAATTCCCAGCCCACCCGCTCGTGTACACAGCAGGAAGACGAATCGATCCGAGTCGGGTTTACTGAAGCGATCTATTGCTGCTTGACGAAGGTTTCCACGTACACGCCCGTCTATCCGCTCATAGAGGTATCTGGAAAAGGTCAGTTTGCATTACAAATCAATGTATTTTATTGAGCACTGCTAAAAAACCAAAGAATAAAGTAGCTTTGATTTGATTCAGGATTATGTTGCTTTTTATTAACAGTCTCTGCAACCCATCTCTGTGATATTTACACTGTTTTATACACCCACACACATTATGTTAAAACCCCATGAAATCAAAACTGAAGTTTTGTGGCTTTTTGTATATGTAGAAGATTAAATCAAGCCATTTATATGCTACTCCTAAATACTGATATCATTAAAAAGGTAATTAAAAGCAGATAAACGCATTTACAATTTCTTTTCTAGGAAAACAAAAATATTGATGAGTGATGTTGCACTACACAGATTTTAATCCAATCAAATCTCTCTAGAATGAGAATGTCTCTTCCTCTGCAACAGACTAACAAGTATCAAATCATTGTTCATAGTTAGCATAACTAAAGCTTATTGGATATTTTGACAGGACAAGACTGTCAATATATCTAAGATATATTTTATGGGTCCTTAAAACAAAAGTAAGTGGATGACATTACATAATGTGAACAGCTGATGCACTTTTACAACAGCCAAAAACTGAGGTGGCTGTGAAAACATTCTGACCCCTTTACAATGTACAAAGATGTACAATGTACAAAGATTCTCTTTTCGTCACATTCTGTTGAAACGTCTGTGATTTAAACCTGCGTCCAACCTGATGTGGAAATCTAGAATGTTAACTCATCAGCTTAGAATACAAATGCATTTCAGTCCCCAAAACCGCATAATGTCCTGTTTGTGATTTTATAATTTAGAAAGATGTTTACAAGTGCCCGTTTTGTACTTTTGATGACCACACAGCAGTTCAGACTTCAGTGGACTATTTCCCAACAGCGTAGGTGACAAAGTGTAGACTTGGAGAAAGGCCGCAAAAGCTGAAGGCGCCATTTGGGACAGAGACATCTTTTATCTCTGCCCTCTCCCATTCACTCACTCTTTTTTTCTATTCATCTCTTCCTCTCTTTCCTATTCCTCTCTTTGCCTGTTGCTTTCTGCTTTCTCTGACCCACTTTGGGCAGAGCTGTGCTGCCTCTGGGGCTGTGGGCTGCTGTCAGATCCCTGGAGTGTCTGGAGTGACTGCACCCTAGCTGGATGAGCCAACACACGCACACACATGTGCACACACACAAGACACACTGCAAGATTTTAAAAATAAACTAAAGAGAAATAAAAGACTTGCATAGAACTGTCATAGAAAACATTCATAGAACTGTCATATGATGTTAGTGGTGCAAAAGAGTTCAAACAGCAGAGAGAGCTCTACACAGAGATAAGAAACACGTGAAAACAACATAAACCAGGGTAAGCATACTGTGGCATTGAACATGTGCCAACAAACAGATTAGACTGCTTGTTAAAACTGTATCTAACCCCTGCAATGCATCTGAAGCAAAAACAGTAAAGGTAAAAATAAACCCTTTGAACTCCACGTAGACTCAACAAGAGTCATCCAGAATGAAAATATATCCTCCTACAAGCCCTAAGAATTTACAGTAACTTAACTGTTTTGCTTCTGTGCTGCAGAACTATGTACTGATTCCCACCTTCTCTGGATGAGGTAGTCTTCCAGGATGTCGAGGCAGCGCACCATCTGGGAAAAGATGAGAACTTTGTGTCCACCTGCCTTCATCTTGGGCAGCAGCTTGTCGATGAGAACGAGTTTACCCGCAGACTGAATCATGGCCTGCAGGTGAAAATCTACTGCTGAGGGGTTGTAGACCTCTTTGAAGTCCTCCAAGATCTTTTCTTCAGCTCCTGGATGTGAAAAAAAGAACACGAGAGACTGGTTAGGACATGTGTTAAGGTAGGTGTATGTTTGGGCTGCTGTTGGGGTTTTGCATGTCTAGACCTTTGATGAGGTAGGGATGGTTACAGCATTTCCGTAGTTCCATCATGGTGTTGAGCAGGTTGGGGACATTAGATTGGCCTGCACCTTTAGCCAGGAATGAGAAGTTCTTCTCCAGTATGGCGCGGTAGTATTTCTTCTGGATGTTGGTGAGCTCCACTTCGATGATGGTCTCCTCCTTCGGGGCCAACTTCTTCTCCACATCTTCCTTAAGACGACGAAGCATCATAGGTTTCAGGATGGCCTGAAGTTTCTGGACCTAGGCACACAAGCGGAGCAGAGTCAGTATCATTAGAGCTCCCTTTTTCAACAGGCACACACATCCATTTACCAAGCCACATAAACGAGGACATACTGTAGACTGCTATTGTTTTACTTAAAGCTAATTATAACTACAGATTAACTTAAACTCCAAAAAAAGTTTTTCTGAAAGATTCTTTAAATTTTTAACATTACTTGCGAATTGACATCAGGTCCCCAAAAGGAGGTTGTTGCCATATTTAACTCATGTCTGGGGACAGATTCTGATCACATACCTGCTCCTCAGTCTTGAGGTCTCCAAATTCCTGCATGAAGGTGTTTTCAGAGGGAAAGCGTGTTGGCTCGAGGAAGTGCAGTAGACTGAAGAGTTCCTCCACTGTGTTCTGTAGAGGCGTGCCTGTCAACAACACCTTATGTTCCTAATGGTCAAAAGATCAGACCAAATCAGTAAGAGGGGTAATATAATTCCTATTAGAATGATTAGGTGTCATTTAACATTTATGGTGTATTTAACAGCTGATATGTACCAGACTCATAAGTTTGAAGCCCTCCAGTAGCTTGCAGTTCTTATTTTTGAGTCGATGGGCTTCATCAATGATGACACACCGCCAGTCTATTGCATTAAGTTCTGGACAGCCTCCCAAAATCATCTCGAATGTGGTAATAACTGCCTGAAACCGGTAAGCCCCTCTTATCACACGACGCTGTGTGTGTGAAAGGAATAATGAGTGACTGCAAACATTCCCCATTTGTTTTTTTCAATTTCTCAATTTGCATATATTTTCCATTGTTTTATTTGGATCTATTGTTTAGATTCATGTACCATAAACCATGCTTCTGATGTTGTCGAAACTGGTATCACAAAGACGATATTACACTGATACTCACTTTGGTATCAAGTACAATGTAAAAGAATGAATATTAATAGAGATTAATAGGGACGTGCCCTTCTTTTAACCTTATTTCTTTCCTTTACCAAACATGAAACTTAAAGGTAACCAATTGAAAAGCTTTGAATTACAGCAGACAGGATTGAGATCAATTAGCTCACCTGAGCGTCTCTGAAGTACATCTCATACTGCTGGAGCATCTGTCTGCTGACCACACTGCCGTGGTAGACAATGACGTTGAGGTACGTCCAGGTTCTAAACTCTCTCTCCCAGTTAGTGATAGTGGAGAGTGGGGCAATGATGAGAAATGGTCCCTTAATCCCTGTGCGATAGATCTCATCTAGAAACGTGATGGACTGAATGGTCTTACCCAAACCCATCTCATCAGCCAGAATACAGTTACGTCTGCAATTGAAGAAAAGCTGTTTGACTACTACAACCACCAACAGATCCTCACCACACTCCAGATCTTCACCACTGCTGAAGATTATTAAAACTATTTCCTGAATAAACTAGAACATAAATAATATTTCTTGAGATGTTGGCTATGTATTATGATTACAGCTGTCAACAGATTATAATAATCATGATTTGTGTTGATTTTCAGTGACTGATTTATGACTGAATGATGAAATGCTCAGCACACAAAGCTGTTGTACACGAGTTACTGTGCAATAAGTCATCTGAAGATATTTAATACATTTGTTCCTGTAACTGGTAGAGCAGTGTGTTGGGAATGTAAAGATCATGGGCTTGAGCCTGAAAGAACACACATGCTTATAAAATGTACACCCTTAATGCAATGTAAGTCACTTTGGATAAGTGTTCGCCAAATGCACAAGTATAATTGTAAATATAACAATAATATGTCTTTGTCATGGTCAGGGCTCCTGTTTGGTGCTTTACAGACATTTACATTGATGCAATATGGCAGATGCTTTAATCCACAGCGATTTACTGTGCTTTAAAGTTATACATTTGATCAGTATGTACATTCCTGGGAATTTAACCCAAGACCTTTTGTGATGCTAATGCAATGCTCTACCAGTCGAGCTACTGGTTTCATTGACCACAGTGTTCCTGTAGCTTAATAACAGGTTAGCTACAGATTACAGTGGCCACAGACATGGTCACTGTAATCTGGCATTTATGGAAAAGATGACAAAAATGTATTTTGTGCCGCAATGACAGAATAACAGCATACAAGTCTGAAACCACATGTAGGTGAGTTGTTTTACATCTTGAGAATGTCTAAAACAAGATCAAAACTCGAAGCCTGGTAATTAAGCTAATATATTACAGCAACACTAAAATGCTTTTCAGTTTAATTTGGTGCAAAACAGTTGACTAGGTAAGCCGCTACCATTTAAAGCTATTTAATCCATTTATTCTCCTACTGATGTTCTGGACAATGTCTGAGATCTGAATGGGATGTCTGAGGTAACATACTACAGCCATCATGACATCATACAGCCATCAATTTAATACTGAGTTAAAGGTCTACTCTGTACACAGAAAGCAATCAAAGAGACAAGGACAAAGAAAGTATGCATATAATTTTACTCAAGGAAATAAAAGCCTTGCAAGCATTAACCCTCAGGAGAAAGGCACAGGACAGTGGAGGACATTGTATGTGTTACCAGATACACAGCAAACTCTGCCTGTGATCTTGCCATCCTTGTATATGGCCGTTTTCCCTATTGTGGAATGCAGTGAAGCCTGTTACTGTTTAAGCTCAAAGATAGTGTGCAAAAACATGCTTAAAACACACTAAATTCTGTCCTGTATGCAAGTGACAGCTAATAAAAGCAGAATTATCCCCTTAAGTCTGAACCAATTCTGCCAAGTTTGCCAGTTCATTCTCTTTCCTATATCAACATAATCTTGGGCTACTTTCAGCGAACTATTTTATCAAATTAATAATGGCTACCCGCAGACTGAATCATGGCTTTACTCAGAGGCTATTATTATTATTAGAGGCTTATTATTCAAAGGCTTTACTCACCTGTTGTACCAGTTGAAGAGCAGCCAGTTGACCCCCTCCAGCTGGTAATCCCTGAGACAGTTTCCATTACAATACTCTCGTGATTGCTCCAGCTTCTTCCAGTGACTCGCCGGAGGACGTTCCTAAGACAGAAGGGACAGCTAAATGACTTGCCAATACTACTTAAAAAAAGAGCCAATGGAATGGTATAACTGATCTGGATATATAGGGGGAGAGGGAGAGAGAGAGAGAGAGAGAGAGAGAGCGAGAGAGAGAGATCTCACCACTCTGTTGGTGTTTGGTTTTGTTGCCTGCAGCTGCTTGAACTCTTCTATCTTAGTCTGGTCTACATCTTCCTTAAGCTCCCAAGTGCTGTCCTCATACGGCAATGAGCACCACTTCACCAGGTAATACACCACCGGCTACACACACACACACACACACAGATGCTTTGAGATTTACACACAAATGCACTACCCTCAAGAACACCAAAGATACACCATCCTTTCAAACAACTACACACACTCTCAATAAACATTTGCTACCTCTCCAGTGTCCTTGTCCTCACAGTACGAGACCTCCAGCACTCTGTCCACTTCTACATAGTCAGGATTGAATGGTTCCTCCTCAATCTTAAATACACACACATCAATAGAGTATTTCACCCAACATGTCAATGAACATTGTTCATGTAAAACTATTCCTTTCATAATAAAAAAATCCTGTCTGACTCTCTAGGGATTTAAGTGGTTAAATGATCAGAGATTATGTTTTTTAACTAGCATGGAATCAAACAAAATTATGTTTTTGGACTGCAGTGTGTATTTATTACAAAGATACAGGCATCCTTACATCAGCGAAAAAGTGTGCCTTCTGTGCCTGCTTGATCTTGAAGCGCTTGATTTTCTGTTGGATTCTCTTGTCTTTTACTAACTGTTGCTCCGTCGCCCACTCACAGTGAAGATACGAGCTACAACACACACACATTTACATAATTACTGAATGCTTTCCACACACTCACACACACACACACACACGCCGAGCTTCTTTGGATTATTTGCAGTATGAAAACATCGTATTTTACAGCTTTAAAAGCTGTAACACGTAATTAACTTACTAGTTTTTGTATTTGACATAGTACTCTTCAACTTCCACTATCACACCAGGAGAAACCTGTGAAAAGAACAATGAAAACAATAAATGATGTTCATATATAATTCACTTGTCCATAAGAAAAAGTGCACATCTAGATGCTTTATTGCAGGCAGAAATGTAGAGCAAGCACCTTTGTTTCACTAAATACACAACTGTGCAAAACTTTATGCGCATTAGATGCTGCATGGCAAGAATGCTTAGAAATATATATTGATATTTCCTACTGATTAAAGTAATCAGTATACATACACATCTTAAAAACTGATGAATCAAATATGCCCAATTGCCTTTGCTGTTTGATCTCATTATTCCACCTCATAATTCCCTAATAAAACAGCATGAGCTCTAAGATCAAACACCATGAATGACACAGAGCGAATTAAACCTTACCTCTTTTTTCACGAAGCGAGATGCCATAATTTTATCAACCACAGCTGCATCTTCCTCAGTTGGGTTGTCCTGTGAACCAATACAAACATCAGAACAATTCTTAATTGTTCTTAACAATTCTTAACCACATTATTTAAAGTGCTGGGTAAATATACTGTATACAGATAATTCACAATATTTTACAGAATACTCCCATATATTTTAATGATTTTGCTGGCAGTATAAACTTGATTATTTAAGATTGTGAAAACTGTAATCCATGTCTAAACAGACTACTTCCACAATTCTTTCATGTCTTGGTAGAACATATTATAAGCATCTCTGATTTCAACTTTGACAGCAAAAGTGACATTTTTGTAAATCAGTTCAAACTGTCAGTTTTAATGAATAAATTCAAAACTCTGATTCAGTGAGGTGTCATCAAAACGATTACTGAAATCTGTGCAGATTTTAAACACTCTCAAACTGCTAGAAACGTACAAGATTTTATTTCTTTAGCTACATCGTCAAGCCCTACTCGAACACAATCACTTACTCACAGGATCCATTGGTCTTATTGTATGAGATCAAAGAATAACAAATAAATGCTTCGATAAGTGCTTTAAACATGCTTCGATACATCTTGACAAATCAGTATTGCCACTAACTGCAGTGAAATTGTACATCCTCACCACAAAGAGTTGGACTGCAGGCTGTTTGTGAACATGGGAGTTGCTCTTCTTGGCTTTGACAATGACCTTCATTTCTTCATCAGACAGTCGAGCCTCCCCATCTTCCTCATATTTCTTCCTCTTGATCTTCCGATTCGATCGCCGCTTCTGTAAACACACACACACACACACACATACACACATGTTAAGTTTCTATGCTGTGTGGGGACTTTCCATAGACGTAATGGTTGTCATAATGTACAAACTGTATATTGTATCCCCTAACCCTCACCCTACCGTTAGAAGCACTTAAGTGTATGAGTGTCTGTGATTGAATTGTATAATGTACATGCACAGAAGTATATAGGGTACATGAGTTTGTATGACTAAGACAAGAATCCCTGTGCACACACACAAGTTTATTTTTTACATCAGAGATGCCCTGACGGGATGGGGGCCCTTTAATAAATTAGTACAGAGCTGTGCATGTGTGTGTCTTCCCAAATATAACATGACCTAAATGTCTATGAGATAAAGCAGATGGTGTGAATGAGAATATCACAGGGTGACCAATTAAAGCCATCACTCTACTATAAGACCCCAGTGTTTCCCAGAATGTATCAGGGACGCTGTAGCCTCATCTCTGACTGAGTCATCAAAAGCACACTGCTTTAATTAACACTGGGGTATTTAAAGAGGATTATTATAGCTGGAAAGGCTGAGGAAAGGTGTCATGGTTGAGGAGAATAAGAAGTGAGTCATTAAAAAAAAAAAAAAAGACTGAAAAAGGAATGATTCGGGATGTCTCTCTCTCTCTCTCTCCATAGAAATTCCCACAAGCGATTTAAAGAATGTCCAGCATAATGTATGTTATGTGTAACCTGCTTTAAAAACACCTACTTACAAATGATTTTCTTGTTGGTATGCATCATGCCATCTTACAGAAAACGTCTATCACTGTACACAGACGTGTCTTAAAGCAAAGCTCACCAAATCGTCATCTTTAGAGGATCGTCGAGGTGGTCTGTCATCATCAGACAGTTCTTCTGAGGATTCCGCCTTCTTCCGTTTCTTCTTTCCAAATTTTATAATGATTTTTCTATAAAAGTGGGGACACACATGAAGTTTATTTTAATATGCACTGCTACAATTAGGAGAAAATGTTATAACTGAATGTTAAATAATAAAGACTATATGAAACATACACACATTATCACCCGTTTTGACCCATCTGATGCTCAACAAAACATATGGGATGTGGTGTTTGTGAAAACTTACTCTGAACCTATATGAGTACGACAAAGTAAAACCCTGCATTAACCCTGCATAATTTTTCAGAAATGTCAACATTAAGCAATGCTGTTTCAAACACTTTGTAAGAAAAGCCATGTAATATGGTCACAAATAGTCTCTCGTCGGTCAACCACATCTGTAAATGTCATTTAATGTAAACATGCTTCAACACATACAAACGTGTTGAGAAAGCAACCATGAATAATAAGTCTCCTTCAATGACACACACAGCAAAAGCTGGAAGTAGCTACTCCGTCAAACTTTTCAGATCTGTGTCAGTAACACAGTTCTGTCTGTACAGCCCCACTGAGGCAATCAGGGAACTATTTCACATCTGCTGTGTCTTTGCAAACATAAACCCTCGCTCACACTTTCTGGGTTCCTTTTATTCAGATGATGTTACACTTCACTAGTCGGGACAACGTGACTTCCTGGTTGCCTAGCAACCTGATTAGAGTGAAGCTGGCAGTGTGGGTAGAAGCAGAAACACTGTATCCTGTGAGTGACACATGAGCTTTGCTCGTCGCACACCACAGCAGCTGTGAAATCAGGGGTGGGTTTTTCCAAGCTCCTGTGTGTGTGTGTGTGTGTGTGTGTGTGTGTGTGTGTGTGTGTGTGTGTGTGTGTGTGTGTACAGATGGAGCTAAACAGAGCCCACCTGTGTGAGTGGATGTAAGATAAACCAGTTGAACAACCTAAAGGGCTTTTTATTTAGAGACACACATACACAGTGTCAAAATAAATCTTTTCATATAAAAACTAGCATATGGCTCAATGATCTACACTGTTTACCACAAATGTAAGATAGATATATTAATTTCACTCCTACAGATTTTGTTTGGCAGCTTAATGCCAGGAATGTATCACCGCATGGAGCTCCAGAATCACAAAACCAGACAAGGAAGAAAACATTCCAGAATCTTCTGATGTTAAAGGCTCCACTGACTGAGGTAAAAGTTGTTAGAAGATACACAACACTCACAATTTCTTCAGTACATTCACAAATGTCAGCAAGAGTCAGACTATCATTCTTACATTGCAATTTAAACCATGAATTACTTTTCAATTCCTAAAAATGCCACCAGACAACTGGCCAGAACAGCTGCACATTTGGCACTTAGTGGAGGTAATTTCTATTAAAAGACAGAAGAAAGTATTTTGCTTGAATCAGGCTGTGTAAGGCTGTGTGGCTGAATAAAAAAAATCCACACAGGGACATGTCCCATTCACTTTCAACCAATAAGAGTTTTAATAATCAAAGTAAACATGAACATGAATTAAACACCATTTACACAATTTAAGAAACATCTGAGAAGGTAAAGATACAAAGTCACACATTCTTGATGAAACTCCTGCATTACTGTATATACTCTTGCTGCATCTTTCTGGCCTTTCTTCCATGCCTTTTATAGAAGAATGATTTAAAACAATGAAATAAATATTAAAGAATCTTAAATTTTTTAAAATAAAAAGTGTATGTGACAGCAGTCTAAGTTACTTAAAGGGACAGTTAATCCAAAAACAAAAATTCTTCCATCATTTACTCACCCTCATGCCATTCCAAACTTGAGTGACTTTTTTGATGTCGAATGCTTAGCTGGGCAAAACTCTGTTGTAAGCAAACTTTGTCTGAGATCTGTGGCCTTTATTTTGTCTATCAATGATAAGCTGTCAGAACTTTAAATAAGATGTTATTTTAATCACTGCACCCAGGCACAGAACCATCATAGAAATTTCTTCCAGCTCAATGATGTCAACTCACAGACAAACTAAATTAATGCATCAGTTACTACAATTTTCTTGTAGTAATGTAGCATTCTTGTATGACACAAAAGTATTTGGAACAATGGTTTTATTCACTATAGTTGTCACTGTATGTTTGACTGCTGGGTTTGTAAAATGTTTAAAGCATAGGGATGTAGGTGTTTTTTTGTAATAAGATTTAGCACTGCATTCAGCAAATGCACAATTATTTAAAGGTTATATGAATCACAGAAACACACACACTCACTGGATGAGTGCGGAAGGTTTTCAGCAGAAGATGCAGAGGGCTGCATTAATATTTCAGGGTTGTAACCTAGGATACATGCATGCACACTTGTCATTCTTTTCTCTAGGTCTTAGAAACCCAAACACACACGCACACGCTCACACACACGCACAACATCCTTGTGCGTTTAAACAATCTTTGTGGAAAATACACCAGCAGTGTAATTAACTACACACCCCTAAACACCACAGGGCAACCAATAAAAAGATATCAGAACCACAACTAAAAAGACAACATGAAACTCAGAGTCCAAAAACAACAAAATATCTAATAATAATTAATTATTTTCCATTTCTTACTCCACCCTTTTAAATCTCTCTTTAAACATCAAAGCTTCTTAGAGTAAGTCAGTTCACTTGGTGACATTTCCCCTCCAGCAACTTTTTCCAGTCATTCCAGTGCAGCAATTACAGTATCTGCTTGAATAGGGAAAGACTGTAATACTGCCAACTAATAACATACTTCAATGTTTTAATAATATACGTCATATCAGCAACTAACATGTGACAACAAAGATATCATAAATTGTGCTCAGGTAGCTCAAAATGTTGAAGGCTGGTTCAGGCTAGTTCAGGCTAATGTGCTTGCATGTTTAGGAAAAACGAGATCAGCTCTTTTAACTGTAAGGCAGGACTTCACTTCTACAGCCGACATATTGATTTATCTCATTCATTTTATTATGAGTGGTCCATCTTATCACCTTTTAATGTCTCTGAAATACATCCTGTATCCATCCCTATCAGACTTGTAAATGTGTGTGACTGACTACAGTCTCTCTCTCGGTCTCTCTGTCTCTTATAAATCACATGGTCTGTTTTAATGGCAGCTGTTGGCTGTGGTGTACTGTTTGGTGCAAAGCGGGTCAGTAGGTTTCTGGCTTTGGGCTCCAGAAAAGGCTCAAAGGCATCAGCCCTACCAATTAAAACAAGATCTAAGCCCCACATTTGCTTCCATGGCCCAACACTGCACATTGGGAACCTAAAATCAGTTCCTCAAAATAGAGAGATATTTGTCAGCCTCTGTTCTGGCAATGTGAACATAAATATTTAAATACTCAACCAGTTTATACTAAAGCCTGAAAGTGTAATAAATTAATCTGTCTAAAGATAGATCTGTCTAAAGATAACCCGGATTTGCATGGCATAAATGTGCCTTGACATCAGTTTGTGTATTTTGCTACCTTGACTACTTTCTCAAACATTCCACACTACACATTACGTTACTGAAATATCTGAGGTAGTTAAAAAAAAAGCTCAATTTCAAAGTTTCTGACCAATGGGCACTGATCACTTTACCTACTGCACTACAAAGTACAGAAGTTGGCTGTCAGTGAAGGGATTAATTCTATTTTACATTCACTTTAAACTAAATTTGTAAGAACCGTTTACTCCTGCAAGCAACATCACTCTTGCTTATATTGTAATAATTAATATTGTGACCAATGTATGAAAGGTTTATGTGTCCCAAATGCACTCTTTCATAACCCATACACCCTCAGGGACTTGACTGACTAACCCTAACCCATGTTGACTGGCCCCCATGGGTCACCAAAATGTAGATAAACCTTAAGTATGGAGGGTAGCATGTAGGCAGGACCTGTATGCCTTTCTGACATGTAATAATTAGTCACAGAATGATTAACCTATCAAACTGAACTGATCATGGACACTTACATGTCACTTACCTCCTGCACTGCTGAGGTCAGATGAACTGAGCATTACAATAATTCAATGATTCTGTAGTGAAGTGGAATTTTAATTACATCACCAGTTACTATGTGATGCTCAGCCCTTAATAAACATCTCTCAGGTCAAGAATGTGGCACATTACACTGTCAGCAGAGTGACGTCAGGTGACAACGTCCTGCTCACAACACTTACACTGCAAAACAAGCTTGATAAAAGCTTGCCAAACCAGATGGGTATCCTCTTCAAAAGTACTTTACAGGATGAAAGAGGCCCTGTAGCATAATGCAAGCAACATACAATTAAACATGCAAACCTCTCTCTCTTGTTTTTGAAATTTGCAAATCAGCATAGAATAAAATAAGCATGGATAAAGACTGTTCTTACATGAAATGTGAAGTGGTAACCCCCTCAACTAGACTTGAGTGGCCAATTGCTATAAAACAGAGGCAACAGAGCTATGAGAAAAGACACTTAATGTTTAATAAACAGTTACATGTATTATTAATAAATATCTGAATAAAATAAATTCCTACTGCCAAGTAATATAATTCATTATCCTAACTGTAGGCCGTTTGTGGTTACCAAGCAACACAACATGGCACATTAATAAAGAATGTACGGCCACCAGAGCACAATTATTTGCATTTTACAACAGCTTCGAGCACAGCTCGTCCAATCTGAAGTGAGAGCCAGAACTAGCTATTTTCTAAAGGCGGTCACACCTGCTTCCTTCGACCATGAGTGGTGAATATTCTGCACTACAGAATATTTGGAATATACAGAATTCCAACCGTGTTTTAACAGCAAAGAAATATTCCAGTGAAGTGTTACAGTATGTCTGAACACACACATCCTGTTTGTCTCGCCTTTACTGCAAAAGTATTTGGGTCAGTCAAACTGTTAATCCATTAAGCACAATGAACAAGATGCAGAAGAAATTCAACACACGGCTTTTACAAGCTCAGTGGGAATGCTAAACATTTTCATGCTTCATAATCAGCAATGAACTGGGGGAGGGTGTGGTATCATCTTAGGAAAAAGCAGCATGGAGTCGGAACATTAGCACTAGATGAGCTACACAACAGGGTGCCACAAACTTTACGATGGCCTTCACATAATGCATTTGACCTAGAAAGCCCACATTCTTCCATTCAGTCTTATATTAACACGGATCACATGACGTGACGATAAAGCTTCTAATGTTTGGTTTAGTCTTATAATGTATTAACCCTCCCCAGAAGAGACGGTCTGCGTGTGTACTGTTGTTACATATGCAGCACGTCTTGTAAACCATAACAGGGACGGAGAACAACAGATGATGTTTAGCTCCTGTTTGTTTCTTCGGTACGTTTGTGAGTTAGAAAATAACAGGCTAGTTTTTCATTTACCCTTCAGAAAGCTTGTGATTGTTGACTAATGATCCAAGATAAACTTCAGCATGAGTTTTCAGCATAAGATGTAATTATCTGTAAATTTCTAATGAAACCCAGATCATCTGGTTCTGTAGCTATTACACTGCCATTTTAAAACAGGTTGTTAAGTCTATAAGAGAATTAGTTTAAGAAAGTCTTGTGTTTTTCCTCTCCATCTCTGTCTAGTCAGTGTATTTGTATAAAGCATCTGCACTTGTCATGTTGGCAGTGCTATAATTATTTTATAAAGAGGATAGCACTAGCCCTGTATGCTGATCATACTGATATACTACACCCAGTATAGTATACCTATAATGCTTACACCTTCTCACCTTGCTCCAGTGTATACCACATTACCATAAGAATAACTTTATTATTGTATACCTGTGAGAAACTACATATAGCAGAATGATAGCTTAGAATTTATCATGATGTTCAGTGCTCTCACACCCTGAAAAACACTGCATTTTCAAAACCTGACACTTCGAAGAAGAAATTAGACCAAACATGCAAAAACCCCAAACAGCTCATATCAAAACACTGTACGTCAGCACTGCACGTCTCTTACTGATTCCAGACTGATTCCAGAGTAAGACAGTACAGCAGTCTTACCCAATTTGAGCCTTTTGTTTGGGCTTGGAGGTCGCCACGATCCGGGCATTCCTGGAACTCTTATTCTTGGCTTTGGACTTGCCACCTGTCCTGTGACTGTGGTGCTGCGATGATGAAGACGGGAAGCTTTCAGGACTCATGACACGTGGGATATTTTTCTCTCCTCTCTCCCGTGCTTTAGCGATGGCCTCCGAGATGATTCGATTGGCCTTCTGTTGTTTATCATCCGTTGGGGATGAATCCATCTGCTGTCGCTTCTGCAAGCGTTTCTCCAACACGGACTCGTAAGAGGATGACGAAGAGGAAGAGGAGGAGCTGCTCTTCACTTCTGGGCTGAGAACCCGCACCTGGCTGCTGGAACCATTAGTGTTCTTTGGAGGCTGTGACGAGAATGAAAAAAACAGATGTTAAAACCTCAACAGAGTGTACAAAATTATCTTTGCTGACTATCTGTGAATGGACAGCAAGTGGCACAGAACTGGATTCATCTGGAGTTATGTAGGCAGGACAATACAGGAAGCCAACAGATACGTTTCCATTTCGGGATTCTGTAATTCCATATGGTAAACCCATGTTGTACAATACACACATTAGGATAACAATGACGCCATGACTGTTCTGAAGGTCAATAAGAAAGCTTGAATTCGATAGTCATAACATTACTTGTCCTTAGCCATAATCCGGAAAACTAAGGCTTTTAATAAGTACATTTAAAGTAAAGCAGTTTTGCTAACTTCATCTATAGGTCCCCACTCCAGAAACTTGCCTTTCAAAATTATGCCCACAAACTTAATGTAAAGAAACTGCGCACAGCTTTTTCCACTTGATGGGAGTTTGACTATTTTTAAAAATGTTATAAAAGTACTCCTTGTGTACATATGTACATATTCTTGTGTTAATTTCAAGGCTCATTTAACCTAGCTGTGTGATGAACAGACTGAAATTGAAGTCATTCATTATTGCAGCTCTCAAATCAAACATGTTGCCTGTGCTGCAGGTCTGACGTCATGATGCTTAGTCACAAGACACACTAGGATCAATAATGTCTGATACTGCTGACATTAAACCTGGACATATTTCATATATAAAGGCTGCAGTACCATTTGCAAAAATGATATGAAAAAAATAATTTTCAATCTGTTCACCAGATATCGTATGACAAGAAAAAGCTATTGTATGACTTCTGGAGAACAGGAATATACTGTAAGTTGTCTATATAAAGTGGCATGGACTGCTTTAGTGGTGTGTTATGTTCGTTTTATATATTTATATAAAATCTATCTATCTATCTATGTATCTATCTATCTATCTATATATATATAATTGTTATGTTTTATATATGCCATATGTTTATTCACATTATATATGTATATAAAAATTTAATATGTATAAATAAAACATGTTTCAGACATTTGCCCAGCTCAATACAGTTTACAAAATTATACAATCAGATAGTTATTTCATGATCTAACCACGTTCTCCACCAAACTAAACTGAACAAGAGGTCTGAGAGATCCCTGGAGATCCCATCTCATCTGATTCTAGATGATTTCCACAGAGCAGTGCAACAGCAAGGTTTTAGCACAGCATGGCAAGCCTGAGTCCACCCACACATTCTGAATGACAACATGGGAAATCCTCCATCTTTGAACTGCTGCATCATCAATGTTCCTAATGCCTGGCTTTCATAATCCTCTCTGTGGCCAACCAACAGATGAAGATTTGGAAGCCTGTATGGACAAATGCAACAAGACTGTGGCCATATACACACACACACACACAGTCACAGTCATAGTGCTAGTTAAAGTACATTTAAGGTTGACAGATGTCATTTACAAACATAATAATAATAGGTCATTGTTCATTTGAGTGGTACTGCATACTGATCAAAGGTCAGTTGTAAATGTAGGGCCTAGTGTAGAGTATTCACATTATCCACCCCTCACCCCATGAAATAAAGACAGTCATGTATAATTCACTGTATGATCATATAGCAAGCTGAGACATGCCAACTTTTATTATTTATGCTGGTATGGTTGATAAGCGGGAGCTCTGTTTTAGCCATTTCTATCTTTTCTTTCTCTCTCTCTCTCGCTCAAAGAAAGAGACCCTTCATTTGACTTTATTTGGTTTGATTTTATTCTCCTGCTCTTTCTAAATATGACGCTGCCAAATTCAAACATTCAAATACTCCTGTACAGTCATGCCAATAAAGCTTTGTTGAGTCTTTAAAAAAGAGAGACCAGTGTAAAAACAATCACATCGGCAAGCCCAGTGTGTGTTTTCCTGATGGCTAAATAAAGGGAATTATCTGGAAAGAATGAAACAAAAGAGAAGAGAGTGGGGGAGGGTTATAAACACTAAACTAACTCATTTGGTGGATAAACATGACGTGTAGAACAGAAAGAGAGAGAAAGAGACTCTGTTGTACTGAAAAATTCTCACTAATCTATTTGAGGCATGAAAGAGTAAAGCAAGATTGAAGGAGGGAGTGGAGAGGAAGAGGAGTGGAAGGTAAAAATATAGGGAGAAGGGGGAGATGTGTATGTGGGAAAATGAGCAATAGACGGAATATGACGTGAGAGAGAGAGACAGAGAGAGAAGGGGGGAAAAATGCAGCAGCCGTGAGCACTGCAGCCATGTAACATGCCTATAAATAACTAAAATTACAGGTTGCCAGCACTGCAGCGATTTAAATCTTCCTCCTCGCTCTGACTGCCATGATCGTCTGCACATAGAATAAAATACGCACAAATGCCCAGTCGCAATAAAACAAACGTGCGTCCACACAGCGCTGCCGTACAATGTCTGATGCACACATGTAGCACACACTGACATCACTTCAGCTCATCATTGAAACAGAAGAGAGAGAGATGAAGTAACAGGAATCAGGCAGAGAGAGAAATAAGGGTTAGAAGCTGCCCAAAGAAGCATAGCATTCCCTGTTAGCACGCTAACAAGAGGAATGCATAAGAAATGGAGAGAAGCAGTTAGCACAAGATGGCGGCGAGTATGTAGCCTGCCGCATGAGCCTGTAGCCGTTCAGTTCCTGCCTGCCCCCTTCACCCACCTCCACCCCCCTTTCTCTCTCCACCCGCCCACCCCCGCCCCCCATACACACATGCACTCACTCACCCGTCCTCTCGGCCTCTTCACTGTAGACATGTTTTTTCTTTTCTTCTTCCCCCTCTTCCCTCTCTCCAACCGCCAACAAAAGCCTTGCCCTTTCGTCGTTTATTTCTCTCCACCCCCCACGCTCCCTCCCTCCTTCCTCTCTCTCTCTCACTTTCCCTCTCTCCCTCCCTCCCCCGGCAGATCTGTGGCTAAAGAAGCCCTGTTCACCTCCTTCTCCTCCCCTCGCCGGGCTGCATGGAGCCGCGTTTCACAGAAAATGAGGGAATGAGGAAGAGACCTGTAAAGCAGTCACACTCGTCCGGGATTCTCTCATTCTGCTGCGCTCAGCTCTAATCGTTTCCCTTGCTCTCCCTCTTTCTCATTGATTCTCTCCGTACGTCCGAGAACAACTGCGCTCGGTCTCCTGCCTTTCGTTTTCTCGTCCTCCTGCACACACTCACGCTAAACGCAGACAGACTTCTTGTTCCTCTTCCTTCTTTTACATCCCAGACCAAGGTAGGTAGGATTGCTTCTCCTTTGTAACACAAAAGGTTTTTGTACTTTCTCAGTTGGACGCTGTGTAGCTTGTTTTCCTTAATTCCACTTGTTTTCTTTCCTTCCTTTTCCCTTGTTCCCCTCCCCTCTCTCAGACTGGGGTGTGTGCGGTGAGTAGGAGACGTGGGCAAAGCAGCAAGAAATGAAAGCACAAAGCAGCAAAACGCATCAGCATGAATATTAGAGATGTCGTTAAAATCCAGACTCGTTTTTCTCTCTCTCTCCCTCGCTCACTCACTCACTCTATCTCATAGTAAAACAGAAGGTCCAGCAGAGGGTGCTAGCTGTTATTACATTAACTTTCACAACTTAACCCCAAAAATACTGAATTTCTCAAGTTGGAAATTCCAAACAGGCACAATGGCAATAATTTAGACAACTTTCCAAGAAAATTCTTATATCTACACATACATACATCATACAGCCAATTACTGTCAAAAAGCTTTACACATCAAAATAAATAAAATCACAATTAATTATAATTGTTTTGAATAAGGTATAAGCATCAGACATAGTCCCACCACACACACACACAGCATTAAAGCACACAAGACGGGGCAGGTGGCATGATTTCACTATACTGCTGGACTGACTCACAGGAAGTGACAAAGGACACTCAAGGGGCAATGAGGCCGTGCCTCCACTTTCCCAGAGTGAGACACACTGGCCATGTGCAACTCTCCATGTGCACTGTAAAAACCACTGAGGGTGCCCACAGACACACACACAGACACACACACACACACACACACACACACAGACACACACACAGACACACACACAGACACACACACAGACACACACACAGACACACACACAGACAAAGACACACCAAAACTGAAACCAAAATCCACATTATGAAAATTCTGCTAGAAAACAAGAGTAAAACTGTCCCTAAAGATACACATCCAGTGGTTGTTAAAAGTGGCATGTGAATTGCACACAGACATGCACAAAAGTGGGTCAGCTTAGTGTAAGAATCTTAGCGAGTAGCAGAGGGATAAGCAGCGGTGAGGCCCAGCCACGAGACTGACGAAAGAGCAACTTCTGCAAAGTTAAATTAAGACAAGGAACCAAAACAATTCGCAGCTCACCCTGTGTTAAACTCTTCCTTACTAGGTGGCAGCTGTGTATGTGTGTATTTCTCTAGTACACAAGGGCAGAAGAAACCTTAACCCTACCCCTTGATTTAAAATTTTTTGTTTATTCAGGGAACAAAATCTGGTATGGTTGGTACTTTCATTTTTCTGTGCCAAATGCGCGTGTGCAGTCAAGAGTGAATAACGTAGAGGAAAAACATGGGACAGAGAAATAAAAAAAATGTGTGCCGCAAGGAGGAAAGAAATATGTGCATGCTGTGGAGGTCACATGACACAAACCACCTCCACACCATGGCAACTAAACAGTTAATATGTAAATTAGACGAAATAGCAGCACCAAGAAATTGGGAGGAGTTCTTCTTTGCAGAGAGAGAAAGAGAGAGAGAGCGAGCGAGAGAGCGAGAGATCAGCCTTTTTCTCAGTCCACCTACACTAATTATTTACAACCCTGCCCAATGTCAGACTGCCTACATTAGGCCCATTTTCAGGAATATTTTAAGGCTGTAAATACAATGAAGAATGTTAACCATTAAGTTAACATGGAATCTTATATATATACACAATCTATTATTTTGTCTTACTACGTGACACAATTCCAGTAGGTCTCACTGAGTCAACCTTAACAGCAAATTAAACAAAATACCAGCTGTACTACAGTTCTGAACAACTGTAGTTTTCACCTGGGAAACAAACATTTCATTGACTTGCACCAAAGGAATCTGCCATAGATATCACAGAGCCCTTTTGCCAAAGATCTAGCAAGCATCCTGTAAATGCTAGCGAATACAAAGAATGAGGCTAAAAACACTCCACATAGCAACGCCTCGGCAACAGCCACCAAAATGCCAGCAAAAGGAAGATGACTTTGTATGGCACAGCTCACATTTTTTAAAAACAAGTAAAATAGTTTGTTCCTTTTTCAATAAAAATATACTTCCAACATTTCGTTTTTTTATTTCCTCACCTTAAAACCTTACTTTACTTCCATGAAACCCTGCTTTAATATGACATTGATGCGTGAAAAATGTGATATTAAAGTTGTAAGTTTTTTTCACTTTCCTCTACAGCTCTTAAATACAGTGTAACAGCGTAATGATATCCATACCTACAACCTAAAGTCTGTGTTCTGCTGTGTAAGCCTAAGTCTGTGTTCTGCTTAGGTGAAAATGAATTACACTGTCAGGACCAGAGAGAGAGAGTTTAAAGTCCATAATTAGGACTAGACCTGCAGACTAATGTGGTGTACAGCAGACAGAGCTGGAGGGAATGAGAGAGAATTAATGAGGAAAGGCCTGATGTATAGCAGGTTTCTTGAACCCATTAAACATGGCAGCTATTAATGACCCATATAGAGCACACCAGAAACAACCTCCTAAACAGACATACTTACACATGACCATATACATTCAACATCCATTACCCAGTGTATGTATTGTACACATGTACTGTACATGTATCTAGATGCACACATAGAACACTCACACACATATATACAGACAAACAGACAGACAATACACATACATGTTTATGTATATCAGGGCTTGAATTTCGGCACGGGATTGTGGGGATTGCTCATAATTTAAATCATTCCCGCATGTTTAACTTTTATTTAGAGAGAAATTTTCGCACAAATGTATTTGCTTCATTTCAGATCAAATTATGAAACACATCAACAGACCCGGAAAAAGAAATCACCGGTTCAGACAGTCTGTCTTTATTTTAGAGTTTAATTCCACAAACAGCTGCACTGGCATCTCTGACTGTAGCTGAGCCCTGCAGCGCATCTGCGTGCTCTCCGTCACCTGCGTCACCTTCTGAGTCATAATGAGCCGCTTGTGAAGATAGTATAGGCTTCCAAATTATATTATTTTAATCCCAAAATTCAAACATTACATGCTGTTTTGCTCTTTATAGCGGATAGAGCGCGCCTGCTACTCAACACAGCCGCAACGAAGCGCGAGTAAATCTCCTGGTCTAAAAATGCGTGTTTTATCCAAAGTTAACATGAATGAACATAGGACAGTATGTAAAAATAGTCTTCTGCTTACTGATAACAGAGTTCTTAATTTTAATTTAAAGGAGAGCATGGTGTATTTTGTATAAAGTTTTTTAAATAAACAGAAACAAAGAAATTCACTGATTCTGAAAGGCATTAATAGGGTGGATTGCCCTAATGTGGAACATTTTTTGTATTTTGGACTTCTGTAGTATATTACAATTTAAGCCAACATGGTAAATCCACACCCAATATTATTATATACTTTGATCACATGGCAGTACAGCTTTGATTTGTTTATAATTAAATAAAGATTATTAATTTAGCCTGATCAATACTGTGTCAATACTTATTCTTCCCCCCATAATCTTTAAATCCCCCATTTGACCCATGTAAAGGGGGAATTCCCCCCCCAGTTTAAAAAAATGAAATTCAGGCCCTGTATATATAAACACACTGTAGTGATGCAAAAGTCAATCAACCAATCATCCTAAAATTTGCAAAACCAAGAATAGCCAAGAAGTACTTGGTGTTTCAAGAACCAATTAAACCAGAAACTGGAAAAAACAGAAACCATAGACTTGTGTTCTTATCTAAATACTTCTGAAGTACTTTACCCCAGCTACAGTATAAAATATAGTATGTGACTTACATTGCTCTAAAGAAGCTGTCACAACGCACTTTTTGAAACTTTTTTTTTTATTATATGTGTTAATTTAATAAAAGAAGTGGCCACTATGTCTACATTTTAGTTTTAAATTTTTTAACCCCTTTTCTAATGTATGTTTCCTGTGAACTTACCAAAGAGAGATGTCTGGAGGGCATGTCATGTTTTACATTTATAGAATTTACTCTGTGCTTTATTTATGCAAGTGGAATTTACATTACGAGATTAAAATGTACTTAATTTAGGGTGCTTTATAAATGCCCCAAAAGGAAACAAACTCCATTTTGTTTCATAACAGTAAAACATTAACACGGTAAAACTGTAATGAAAGTTACAGGAAAAAACAAGGGCAAAATTCCTGATGATCAAAGGAAGTAGAAAAAAAATGAACTTTATCTCTGCCCTAATGAAATGTTTTAAAATAAGAATATGGTTGTAAACTAGAACATTTCTATATCTTTGTTAACAAAACCCAGGCTCACAGTCCCTAAAAGTCATGGCAACCATTATACTGTTCAACTGGTGACTGCTACGGTACCTGACTGTGACAGATCCAAACACCGGCAGTCCTAATCCCCTAGCCAATCAGAAACCTGAAGTCCTAATCTACTAACTAATCAAAAACCTCCAGACCAAGACAGGGAAAAAATGACCTCACATATGAACAAAAGCCAAAACAAATCATATTAGCCAATAATATTTCACAAAGTTAAAACTGTAATGCTAAAAGAAGCATTTTCTGATTCAAAGAGAATGTCCCACACCTGTCACATGGGGCATGTGAGTGTGAGGGGTTAAATGTTCTAGAACAGTGAGAGATCAGACTGTGTCATCACACTGAACTCCTGACATTCCTCTAATTCCTCGAGAGCTGAGAAAATGGCTGGCTAACTCACACACACATACATACATACATACATACATACACACACACACACACACAGACAGTTACTGATTCCAAAGTCAAAGCTTGTCAATCTTCAGTAGGCTAAAGTGAAGCCGACACGCACACAGACACATGCAAAGTAAGAACAGCAAAGCAAAAAATGGCTTGAGATTGAGACCTACTGTGTAGTTTGGCCTGGCAAGCTTTCCACATGCTTTTTTTAATCTTATAACGCGACTAACCCCTCCCTCTCTCACTGTCTTCCCTCTTCCTGTCCTTTCTTCCCTCCCCTTCCTTTGTGCGGTTAAGCCCACCCCTCTATAGACCCATGGCCATAGGCCCTTCCTGTTTACCTTTAAACCCTCACAGGCGGCATGAGCGAGTACCAATAGAGGGTTTTCTCTGCCTCTGATCTGTGAACCTCACTTCTCCTTACGTAATCTGTCATTTAATTAGGCAAGACACAGCTGACCCTGGGTCAGTGCTCGAGGGAGCAAGAGAGCTGTCAGACTGGTTGAATGAGACAATGTTTGTCTGTACCAGTCGGCTGGTAGCAGACTAGTGCGTGATAGAAACTGATGCACACACACTAAGCTAATTGTTGGGTGAGGGAAAGGGGCATACACACACACACACACACACACACACACACACATACACACATACACACACACACACACACACACACACACACACACACACACACACACACACACACACACACACACACACACACATATACACATACACATACACATACACATACACATACACATACACACACACTCCGAGATGTACAGAGGGACGGGAATAAGTGTTAGGTTACAGTGCTGGGTGCAAGCACTGCCTGACAGACCAGCCCAGTTATATAAACCTCACAGACGCAGGGTCAGGAAGCAACAAAGCAAGTTGGCCACACACAGGCACGCACTTACACAAAGAGGCGGATATGCACGCACACACACTGTTTACTCACACATCGCATTCACACAACACACTTTAGGGCGTCTACAAGCAAGAGAGCAAGTGTACACGTGCACACACTTATTTTACTTTGTGCCACTTCCTACTTTATGCTGAGTAGGAAGATGAACTATTTTCAATCAAGCACTGACTCAACTAAATGTTACTCTCTCACACACTTATACTGAGTGTAAATTACAACAAATATCATTAAACTAATGCAAATATATGCCATATTATAAAACATTTAGCATCCAATAGATAGTATTAGTTATGAAATCAAGGTACATGTTAAAGGGACCAGAGTTTTTTGCTTACAATTTGCTTACAGTATTAAAATCCTCTAAATGTGATATGATGATAATGTGTTTATCGAGTTTGAATAACACAAAAACACTGATATGACTGCTATAAACAAATCAATCATCTACATCCAGCTGGACCCCATCCAGAACAGTAGGTTTGGGGGCTTGTGTGTAAATGTGAGGGATGTGGACTGGTATGTGCATGTTGCTGAATGTTCATTCTGCAGAAAGAAGCAGCACAAAGGGGCTCTGTTCACACTGTCAGCCGGTCTCACTCACTCTCTCCAGCCCTCACGCTATCACACCACCCTGTAACACTGTGACCGCTGATGCTCTGGCCTGTCACTTACACCAAACTGTTTTCTACTTAACTAGGTCATCCCCTAACTGTCCAATCAAATAAAAGTTTATTTCTTTTCAGTTTATCAATAATCAAGCACCTCAAGTCCACTTCAAAGGGTGGTCTGCTACACTGTTCGCAGGTAGTATGAATGCAATCTGTCCTACTGGGGGGGAGGGTGGTGGTATCAAACTTTCAGAACAAATAATCAAACCTAGTGTAAAAAACAGGCTCAGCATAAACTATGCCTGGACCTGTTTTATTCCTGTGTAAAATGAGGTTTAGTTTAAGGTTTCTCCGGCATCTTAACACTTTTTTCTTTCTTCAACTCAAATTAAAAGATAAGTTCACCACAACATTAGGGTCTAAAACTACACTCACCAAACCAGATTTGAGGAAAACACCTAATGGGCCTAATGGGGGTTCTGTTGTAAATCTGGGGATTTACCCTCCTGTTTCCTCACACAAGACCTCATTACATGGACTGATGGAAGTACATCTTTGTGTTGGTCTGTGCATGAAGCAAGTTATGTACTAGACAAAATAAAGGAACTGTTAAGAACAATGTTAACACATTTTTGGACTGTTTTTACATACATTTCATCCAAGTAAAGCACAAAAAACATCTACAGGCAATCCCCACTGATGCAGCTCAATGTGAAGTTTCAGCATTAAAACACCCACCCGTTATGGTTCAGAGGTTTTAAAAGACTCAGAACACTAAAGCACAGACTCAGCCCTGAGACCCTCAGGGAGAGAGGTCGAGTACATCTCTCTCTTTTACCCTGGGACTGCCTCACATTATACATCTGTTGGCTTTCCACAGCCCAGTGCACACGAATAGCCTCTCTCTTTCTCAGACACACACACACACAAATGCAGACAGACACAGCAACACCAACACACTCACTACAGGAAGTCACACGATATGAACTCTGATCCACATCCTGCCCCAGCTATAATTAAGGATATGTGAGGACAGACATAACAATACAGGACATAACAATCCATCTGAATGTCTCTCCACTGACATGATTATCAGCACCTACACAGAGTCCAATAAAGAACATATTAAAAAACAAATGCGAACTAAATCCTGAACCTCTGTCAACAAACACAAAGGTTGTTTGCATCTCCTTATGGCACAACAAGAGCAGTGATGCATCACAATCTGAGTATGGGTAGGTGTATTTATACGTGCATATCTGACGGCAAGAACATTGTGTGTGACTAGATAAACCAGTGGAAAGAGTTCACTCTGTGTGTGTGTGTGTGGCAGATGAACCACTGAACCTCAACTCCCTGTGTCAGCAGCAATGAGCTGAGGGAAAGACTGATGCCTGAGAAGACTGAGAGAGAGAGAGAGAGAGAGAGAGAGAGAGAGAGTGTGTTGACACTGTAATGCAGCAATGGCTGCTGCTTGTGATCAGAGACTAGACAGTATGCCTGCTCTTTTTCCTCTCTCTCTTTCTCTCTATTTCCCTCAGGATGCCTCATTATTAGCATCTCCCTTTTGCCTGCACTCACACACAGACACTAATCTCACATCAACACACATGCAAAAACCACAAACCAGACCCACTCTAACAACCCAGAGCGCACCCCCCTCCATCCTACGCTTGGCCTGACCCACATCTTGTTATAGCCTTAAGTATGCTTAACCTCAGTAAGTCCTTAGCACAACACTGCCACTTTTAATCGGTTGCTACCTGTCGGCAGCCCCTCAACAGGAGGAGAGGTGAATACTTATCTTTTGATGGAGCCTGTATTCTCTCTCTCTCTCTCTCTCTCTCTCTCTTAATTTTTTTTTAGAACAGTTAAACATTACAAAGTTGTCAGTTGTCTGCTTGGCAGCAATCCAGTGGTCATTTAGCACTCATCCTCTATGTCATGGACCTTATTCAGGGTAGATACCAAATTAAAACGAGGCTGTGAGGGGTTCTAATGTTTTTAAAGGGATACTCTACCCAAAAATTCAAATGCGCCCATAAATTACTCACCGTTTAGACTATCAGCCGAACAGTCAAAACAGTTATATTAAATAATATTCTAGCAATAACTGCATAAGAACAAATGAGATTCCCAGTTTATGATGAGGAGCCAGCACACAGGCATGTTGGCTATACTCATTCATACAGATATGTTTATGCGCAGTATCAATTGTTAAATATGGTCTAAATACTAACTGCTTTCTTTCACAAACGTATTGTTTCGCTTCAGAAAACATTTACTAACAAACTGGAGTCATATGCATTACTTTTATGATGGATGGATGTACTTTTTGGAGCTGTAAAATCTTGAACACTGTTCACTGCCATTTTAAAGCTCGGAATCAGAATTTGTATTTAATATAACTCTGATTCTGTTCGTCATATACATCAAGGATGCCTTGAGGTTGAGTAATGTATTGGCTAATTTTCATTTTTGGATGGAATGTCCTCCTGCTGTTGATCCAAATGTTCAGCTGATGCAACATTGAAAATACATCTGGAAAAAAACTCTGGAATATTGTACACCTGCCCCTTAAAGCCTAATTTTCTTAGTAAAAACTATCACATATGGAATTTGCATATTTTCCTGTGAAGCTAAACATTTAAACAGCAAATTAAAAAAAAATATTACTATTTCCTCTCAAAAAAAGAGAGACATCAGAGCAGACACACAATGTCAGAGATCTGTCTTTGACCACTCCAACATTCCAGCAAAGTGTTTTGCACTAAACTTCCAAATCAGACAAACGAAAAATTAAACATTTTGAATTACATCTTGGAAAGAAATATTTTCTTACCTCTGCTTTGTAACCCATTGGCACATTTTGCCCATCCTCCATCCCTTTCATTTCATCTCTGTCTTCCTCTTGTCGTTTATTTCCTAATCCTGCATTTACCCAAGAGTGGTTGGAGCTCTCTTCCTGATCTAGTGCCTCCAGCTGGGGCAACAGATCATCCCCCAAAAGGTCAGGGGCTTCACCCAGATCAAGTCTTCCACCATGTTGCTCTCCAAGCAAGGCTTCCTCCAGAGCCTGAAATCCATTACTGCTGATTTCACTCTGACTTGTAACTGAAAGTCCTGCCACATTACAGTTTTTCCTCTCTTCCATAGAGAACGGATGGTCAGCCGAAAACGAGTTTAGACCTTCTGAGAACACCTCAGAGGAGATGAAGGGATTCTGGCTTGATTTGGAGCTCTGCATGCCACGTAAAAGGCACTGTTGTGCTGGACTACCAGGTATTTGGACGTGTTGCTGCTGATGTTCCATTCCAGAGGAAGACAGGAAAGAACAACCGGTATCCAACAAGTTTGGAGCTGACAATGGGATGGCAGTTGAAGAAGTTGTTAGAGAGACTGTAGTAGAGGTATATGACTGATTTGCATTTACTACAGGGGGAGGCTGGCCAGGAAGAGGATAATGAGCAGTGGCATAGGATGAGGCATGACTAACAGAGCCAGATGAGAAAGAATGGGTTGCAGGTGAAGACTGCACAGGAAAGCCAAGGTTACTGTCCTCTAACCTTGGACTTGCAGTAAAACCTTGGACCCCTTGGGCCACCTGAAATCCACTGTGCTGCTGGGATGACACAGGCATCATTGAGGCCTCAAGATACGGTTTGGACTGTGAACTTTGCGAGACTCCAGGGTAAAAGGAACTACCCTGCCTGATAAGTGAGTTATGGTGGCCCTGCTGGGAATTAACTTGGGAAACGTTGCCTGGATAGTAAAATCCAGCATGTTGTTGGTAAGTCTTTCCGAACTGGTGCAAACCCTGATGTGATATTTGTTGGTGGGGGATTTGCTGCTGGTTTGACATTCGGTGTTGACTGAGACCATGTTGTTGTTGAAGATGTTGCTGACCATATTGCTGCTGACTTTGGTGCTGCTGAAACTGTTGCTGCTGAAACTGTTTATGTTGAAGTTGCTTATGTTGAAGCTGTTGATGGTGCTGATGATAGTTATTCCCTTTCTGATCATTGTTTCCCCACATAGGGCTGTTGTTAAGAAACAGTCCATTTGTCTGGGGCAGTTGGTTAACAGCATGCCCTTGAAATTGTTGCTGCTGTGGCAGAAATCTTCTTCCGTCACTGTTACTGCCTTCTGGACCAGAAAAGGTTTGTGGTATTGAAGTTTGTGCTTTCATAGTGTCAAAATGCCCCACAGGCTGACTATAGGGTATTCCTTGTTGGATGGTAGAATTCGACCCTGCATCCTCTTGGAGAGGCTCAAAGCTATGGCCCAGGTGAAACTCATCTTCCAAGGACACAGTCCCAGAGGTAAATCCTGGGTCATCCTGGACTAGGCTGTCAAGTCCTCCCCCAAATATGTTAGGGTCATCAAAAAAGTCCATTATGGAGTCGATCATAAAATGAGTTCAATGCATGAAGTGTCTGCCCCCTCAGCGGCCCCTATGACAGGATTGCTGAGTGCATTACCAGAGTCCGTTAAATGACTTTGTCCATCACCAATAAGGGATACAGTCTAGAAAAAAAACAACAAAAAAATAACTTAAGCTATGCAAATACTGATTATACAGTAGGAAATCATAACAGTAACATTCTGCATTTTCTGAGCACACTTTGAAAAACGATCAAAGCCAAAAACAGGGGTTCACAAATACCACATCATTACATCACTTTTCTCTGTTTCTAGCTAATAAAACACATGACATATTCAGAGCTGGCTTTTAAGTTTCTAGGTATGAAGCCCTTTAAGATCTATACTATGTACGTGTGAATACAACATCTGAATTCCACAAATACAGAATAATTTCACTGACACATAGAAAGTTTAAACTTAGTCTTAGTTTTACAGGGCCACCATCTTGCAGTTTAATTACAGTCCCGCTTTGAAGCACCTAACTCTAACTTTCAAGCAAATCAAACCTTGGTTAGTTGGTTCAGGTGTGCTTGATTGGACATAATAATTGATACATGATTTGAATGTTAGAATTCCTACTTAATATCACAGATTTATGACTATATAGTGTTATGTTGTCTGAAACTCAGAAGCTGACATAAAAAAGGCAAAGCAACTAGAAAGTATACAATTATTGACACAGAAGATCATATACTTTGTTTACACATCTGTCTCTGTAAAGTATTACATAAAAATTAATGTGTCTTGTAAAACTTTGTAAAAAAATTGATGCACTGAATTTGCTTAAAATTTAAACTTTAAAAATAACAGTGTCCATGTCCCTGGATGTCCCTGGATGTGTTTATGTGCCATCTTCCAAAGTAGGAGTCTGTATGATTTGTATGAAATGTATGATTTCTGTATACATTTCCAAGTTGGAAGTCCAACATAAAGTGCCGTTTGATTGCACCGAGTAGGATGACTTCAGACTAAATTCAGGCCTGGCAAAAAAACAGGACCCACCATGTTCCATACTGCATGTTACATCACTCTTTAACAATAGACAGTACCACACGTGTGCTCTTCTAACATGTTCATCTCCTTAAGTCTTTGGCAATAAACCCTTCCAGAACACCCTGAGGACTGAGAGGGTGAAAAGGGAAGAAATGTCTGGGGAGCATTTGGCAGCTTTAGTGAAGCTCAAAAACAGGTATTACAACAGGCACGGCAGCTGAAGAGCTTTCAGCGCCAGACAAGAGCCAGGTGCTTCACACTCCCCTCAGACTTCAGGATGAGGAAAACTAACTGCATAATTTTTTGTAAAGCTTTGGTTGAGAGAATGACAGGAGAGACTGCTGTGTGGGACGTGCAGACAGCTCATTCCATTTCACGCACATATGCACATACACACACACACACACATACAACAGGACAGAGAGGGTGAGAGCAATACAGACTGTCCTGACCACAGACACCGGCTGTGGAGGAGGTCAATCACGACCTGATGACTCACAGCAAACACACACACACACACACACAAAGATAAACGAAACACTATGCACAGAAATCTAGATGTGGCTGATCGCTTCGACACCTCAATCTGTGGTTTCAATCTTACCTCTTTCTCTAAACCATTTAAAATGATAATTAGGCTAACAAGCAGATATTATATTCAGGCCTTGAAGAAAGAAGCATAGCAACACTTTTAAGTGTAAGTGTAATTAAGTGTAATTATAAAATGAGCAATTTTTATAGGAATATCACAATTTAGCAATTTTTGCTGAAAAGTCAGTACACAAAGACTTACATATTGGATAATCATGTATTACTATCTGGTTTTTATATTCCAGTGAACTGAATCCATTACAAATTAAAAGCTTTTGATGGATGCAAACCAAAAGGTAAAATTATTCATAACAAATAAATGATGGCAAAAACAGTTTTGCATTATATAACTTTGCATAACTTTAGCTAAAATAGTTAAAAACTGAACACTGAAAAGTGCCCTGCTGGTTTGCAGAGAAGACTCTATAGTTACCTACTGCCAGATTAAAACACTTACACTGCTGTATGGTAAATCTTCCCATGTTTAACTACTTTGTTTTAAATCAAGGTCTATATTGTTGTTAATCACTTCAGGATGTATTGGTTTGGTTCATGGCAACGTTTGAATGAGAATCGGAACCAACACAATTTAACCACTGTTGTATTCTATTATGCTGTTTTAATAAAAAAACAAAACATAGACTAAAGGTCAGTTTTCTGGGTTGTAGCTTTAAAGAAAAAAGCTCAAAATAGGAGTCCATCTCATATCAGCAGCTGACGCTCTATGTGGAGATTTTCAATCTTACATGCAGGCGTCATCAGTGCCTAAAATTACAGGTCACCACCCATGGGAATAACTTATGTGAAGCAAGCCAACAACTGTTTTTCCAAGAAGTGCACCTGCCTAAAACCAGAAAGCATTTGGCAACATCTGGTAGATACAGATATGATTATCAAACTTCTGCAGAATAAACATTTGAAGTGTAATTCAACATTACTTCAATATTACTTGCCAAGACGTAACATCAACATTACTCTGAAGCAGAAAAGACACATTTGTGATTCCTATTACATACTGTGGCACAGACACAACAAACCCAAGCTGATTTATGTGAACTGCTGTTGCCAACCTTCCAAGTCTAGATACCAGCTTTGCTCAACCTCTCTGGTTGTACTGATTTATATCAACTGGCTTCTCAGGCTAAGTATAAGGCCATAAATGTTTCTAGCAGGAAGAGTTCCCACCTAGAGAGGCCAGAGGGTTTTCTGCAATGACTGCATTAGCCCACAGCTGTGATAAACACTGATAAGGGTCCCAACATCTCAGCCCATTATCTGTACAAACAAAAACACCTGCAGCTTCCAACTTTTGAAAAATATTGCAACCCTCCCCAACACACACAAAACCAAATCACCAAACATATTTGATATTGTATGTTACAAATGTCTCTTCTATGAACAGTAACCAAAATGTTACTGCTATAAAATGTTTTTATAATATGCCAGACACCCCTGGATCAAAATAATGGACCCCAAATGTTTTTTCATGCTAGCCAAACTGCATGACTGCTAACAAGATAAGGCACAGTTGTGTGTCAGTCTCTCTGGTCTTGAATAACAATTGTCAAAATGTTTCCATTATGAAATTGCTCTATGACAGAAGCTAAATCGTGACTCATCTAAAGAGCAGGTAGAGGTCACAATGTGCCAGAGACCCAAGACCAGTTTCTGTGCTGTATCTAAAGATGACCAGGTTTTTTTCTGGGCAAGCAAAACTGATCCTGGACCAGCACTATCAAGGAACCTTTTTAGTTGTGATTTTTTTTTTCCTCACAGCCCTGATATGCCTCAACCAACACAACAGGTGGCGAGTGAAGTTTTAACGTCTTCCCCGTTAGAGCAACAACAGAAGGAAGATTCTGTTTTCTCCTCTCTTTTCAACTTTCATTGAATCACTAGAGCAGATTCTCAGTACATCATTTTAGCAAGTTTTTTTCACCTGTTTGTCCAGAAAGGTATAGTTCATCCAAAATGAAAATCCTGTCATCATTTACTCTTTCTCTTGTTGTCCTGAACCCATCTGACATTATGGAACAAATAAATATGATGTTAGGCTGAATGTTAGTGATTTACAGCTTCGGTCACCATTAATTTTCATTGTATAAACAGCTTCAACACTACACAAAATTGCTCCTTGTGCTACACAAAAGAAAGTCATATGGGCTTGAAACAGAACCAATGATAATCAGTTTTGAGTGATCTCTGCATGCAAATTAATTTGACACTGCTAATTCCATTCTTAAAATCCTGCACTATAATTCTAGGGCACAGCACCAGATTTTAACACAATGCAACACTCTATTTTTAGCATACATCTAAACATAAAGGTGGACAGGCGTAATTGACGCAATAGAGTGGACAAATAATGACCCTCCTGCAATTGTGGACTGACAAAAGCCACTCCTTAAAAAAAAGCAAAAAAAAAAACTGCTTGACAGAGTATGACAGTGCACTGGACATTTCTAAGGTAACAACAAAAAAACATATGTCAAACTACTAACTACACCAAAACCAGCAGTTCTTAGCAGATGAACAAAACTAAAAAATCTAAAGTTGGCTGTACAGCATTTACCACTGATGTACCATAAAAAACCTCCATTATCTGCTATCTCATCATGACTCTATGCACACATTTCTTTAAGCAAGAAAAACACATTGGGCTCACATTATCCTGTCCCTGCTGGAGCTGATGAAGTGTCTTTTCCATTGACTCATTGAATGACGTTTGGCTTCTTGATGCAAATTCTAACAGTTTAGAAGTTCAGTGACACTTCAGATGGAGATACGGTACAGATGCTTTCTTTTTTTTTCATGTCGAAGAGCGTCTCTAAATTCAAACACTTCCTGTTTGTGGCAGTTGATTCTGGTTGACTCTGTTTACCGTGCATCCCCCCATCTTGTGCTGCACTATATTACTAAACTACACTTTAGCCTAACACAGCACACTGGGGGTTTAATATTTCTAAATCACAGTACACTGTATGAGACACTTTGATCTAAAGTAACACAAGCCTCTTTCACACCACATCTGTACATAACTTCACCACTTACACTACTGGTCACAAGTTTAGAATCACTTGCCTGAAATGTCTCTTATGATCTTAAGTCTTTCAATCTAAAGGTATTGTGTTCTTAGATGTATGAAATAAGTTTTGTAGACATTAATATAATTATGCCAACTTAAATTAATTTCTGTTATTAGAAAACTTTTTATAACTTTTAAAACTTTTATTCCAATAAATGTTTTAGAAATGGGTGACTTGAACTGAATAATAACAAAAAGCAAACAATAAGAGTCCCAAACTTTTGACCAATAGTGTACATTTTTTGTAAAAACTTACACTCTTTATTCTTTATTTTTATATCTACATAATTTTTCTACTACTTGTGTTATGTATACAATGTAAGTTCTCAGAGCTCCTGTAAACCACAATAAATTTCTTGTGTATGTGCCCACTTGTCGAATAAAGTTAATTCTGATTCTGTCATACATGAGTCTGTAAGCAAAATGGAGTAGTGCAGTGTGGTGTAACTACAACAGCAGGTTTTTGTGCTTTCACACTCCAATTCTGCAGTGTAACAGAACTGTGATTAAGACAGAAATCAAAGGGATTTCTGGTATTCTACATTAAGTACTTCTTTTAATAATGGCCTTTAATCATGAAATTGCTATCTTGGGTGATTACAGGTTACTACTAATTTGCAGGCCAATAATTCTAAAATACATGAAGTGGGCTTTTGTATTTACATATACAGAATATACAGAACTCCGAGGTGTAACTTTAAACTTTCTAACTGACTAGATTCAGTCAGATTTTTTTATTAAACAAAATGCTTTGTTTATCTGCTTGTCAATGCATGTGAAATTCGAATCAAATCATCTTCATTGACAGACATCTTTAGTGGTTTGCTTCATTATTTTGTGATACTTCACAAAAGCTTATATTGCAAACGACTGTGTCAATAAGTAAATCTTGTATTGTGCACAGCAGTTAGTCCTCAGGGATGACCATGCTGACAGCCATCATGATGAATATGATCAGTCTTACCTACAGGTGTCAACAAACAAACAGTTGAACAGTAGGATACCAAACTGAGGCCCTCAGCTTTCGCTTACAAAAAGTACCACAGTACAACCTTGTTTTTAGGCAAGTTTCTTGGTATTATCAGAAGTACCTTGGAATATCATATAAATACCATGGTACAAAAATCAATTCCGTTTTTCATGCAGTATCATCATTAACTGAATACATGTGAAACTACACAAACTCCAGTACAGATTAAATCATTGTACCATCCAGACCATCACCAGGTACACGTTTTGCCGTCGCAAGCTCCTCAAACGTCAATCCCAACTTTAATCAACACATGTTTGGAAATTAACTTAAACAGAACTACGTTTTACCAAAACAGCGACGAAACACGATCACTGCTTTAAATCAAAACTGTTCTCAACCTGTTTCATTCCTACTCATCGATACGATTTACTTTTCCGAGTGTATTCGGTCGCTGTTAGTTCAGAACCACCTTTTGCTGGAAACGCGGTGGTGTCCATGCCTGTGTCTTTCACGTGGAGCTCATGTCGTGTCAGTCCACCTGAGTTGCGACCACACAGTATTTCATCCAGACTGGGATTCCCTTCAAGCAGCTGAACGTCACGGTCTATCTCTCTGTCACTCTCTCACTGCCTCTCATCAGGACTGACAGCCACCTGAGTTTCAGCACTGTCGCACTCTAAAACCATCCACGCTCTCGACAGACCAGGACAACGAATAAACAAACGAACTTACCCATACGAAGACAGATCCTGCGGGGAGAACACGAACATTTATGGAGGAATAAAATTGCGAAGTTTTTGGCGTAGTTAATATCGCTGCTGGGCGACCTCAGCGGCTCCAGCGCTGCTGACGTAGGATGATGATAAAACACATATTTGCATATTTGTTAGGTTCTCTGTGATTGGTCAAAGTTAAATTTGTTTTGGGGAGCAACGGGGACGTCTGTTTGACTCATGAACCAAAGTTTTCGCAATGGTCAATAGGCTTTTTCTAAAATGTTCAATATAAAACGTGATATAATTGTATGTTTGCAAAATATAGCATTACATAGTTCACAAACAAGATGGCCGCGCCGGAACCTCAGCCAATCAGCGGGGGTTTTACATTGCGATGAAACAGCCTATAGTAGCAGAAGAAGGAGGAGACGAGTGGAAAAAAAATTGCCGGCGGTGCCTCTGATATTTGATCACCTCTGGTGGATCTTTTGGGAATTGCCGCTTGTCAACACCGATATGAAAATCCAGTAAAAACTGGAACTTGTTAAACTGAAAACGTGTTCTATCAAATCACCCTCCAACATTAAAATGCACGTTTCCCTATTTGTAAGAAATTCTGAGCTTATCAGAACTCGGTTCTTAAAAAAAAAAAGGTGTGCAAACAAATGTAAAAAAAAGCTACAACATGCATTTTTAAACGCAAAGTGCTAGTCAAAGTCTATGATCCATGTGTGTGTGAATCTAAATTTAATCATTCACACTTTTGAAGCATCTTTAAGTCATAGAATGCAATATTTTACCTTATATTCATAAAACATATTTAATTGCAAATATGACAATGTATTAGCAACAGATGTAAGACCAGATTTAGTTTATGCATTTATTTGTCTTTAACCAGTTAAAAAAAAATCTCACTGAAAATGCTCAAAATAGAAATAAGGAGAAAAACAGGTATTGTAAACCACAAAAACATAACATTGTACATTTCTACATAAATGAGTTTTGGACTCCTCTATAGACGTCATTCATTTCATTGAACTGTTCCATTTACACATCAAACCCTTTTCAATCAAGCCATTAGAACACATTTAAAGTGACATTTCTGAACAATAAGGATTAACTTAGTGTCTTAATGAATAGTATGTCTTGCTCTGCAATTTACAATAAAACAATTTTATACACAGGAATAATTACACAAGAATAAAAGAAATTATCTACACATACAGGGGGAAAAAAAAAAAACAATTCTGCCCCAGTCCGAAAATACACTTTAGAATTGAACCATTAATAGAGTTTGTGGGGAAAGGAAAAAGATGTATTAAATGCGTCAAATTATTTTCCAGAAAACCAGTTCACCATTTAGAAGAGCATGACCTACACATGCAAGTGAGGTGGTTTGTTGTGCCTGAAAACATTAACCTGTGCAAGTAACAGTATTGACTAGAACAAGCTCTGTGCCATTGGCGTGTTCCAGCCTCAGCTTCGAAAAGATATGGTGGAGTCTTTAGATACTCTACACTGAGGTTTAAAAAAGTCCCTACTTTATCATAGCAGTTTAAAACTATCATTTAAAGAGGAGCAAGTTAAAGTTCATAGAACTGCATCAGAATTTAATTTGCGCCTCAGCGCAGCCACAGTATTGTAGCGCTCTGCTGGTGGACAGTCCAAAGTACTGAAAATTCATGTTTGAAGGAGGCTGTCCTCTTTGCTGAAAGGCTGTGTGGAGCCAGGCTTCACCCAAGACAGCCCAGATACCTGCAGTCCTTTGTTGTAATCTTCTGGTCGTCTCTACAACAACAAGGTCATTAGAGTACAATTATACAATTATCTATAGAGTATAATATTTAAAAATTCACACTTTAACCAAGCCAAAAAAGCCCGGGGTACACTTAATATACTTTTTGCTGCCATTGCTAAATGAACAAAAGAGGACATGCATTACAACTTGGTATTAGTCAAAAATGCAGTCAATTCCGTGCACAGAAACCGTGCAGAGGTTACACAAACTGGGCTGCATGCAGAGTCTGTGAGGACCCTGAGGATAACAAAATTTACATTGCATGTACATTTGTGCAGCAAAGGAAAACTGAAAATACTTTTCAGCTTAAGACTCTACAGTACAAAAGGACATAGGAAAGGAAATGGGCAAAACATTCCATAAGTGCACATGCACAACTACACACAAGCTCGTGCTTTACAATTAAGCATGCACCAGATACCAGGAAGAAGCCAGTTTTTACTTGGTTTTGGGGAGCAGTCAGGGGAGCGTCACACACTCACTTTATGTGCAAACATTTTCTCTTTTGCCTCTTCATGCACTGCTGGATTCCATGGGGAAAAGCTAAAGACAAAATACAAACATCAGATGCAGGAAAACAAATGAGCCAAAGTCCAGACTGATGACTCAACAGTGAACTTTTAACCCCAATGAACAGCACAAGCTTCTGGTTTCATTTTCACTAATGCCTTGATTTTTGTAATAGTGTATTGAATGAAGGAGGCCATATTCATTATTTCAGTTGTTTTTACTCACCTTATTGCATAAGGATCATCTATCTTTGGCTGTTCGAAAAGGTGACTGTTGCATAGCTTGACACTGTCTACCACCTTGCGTTTGAAAAGCTGGATGTCTTTGTCATATCTGCACAGAAAAAGCATTTGTAAATAAAGGCAGTCAAAACCCTAAAGGCAAAGTCTGAGTTTGGACTAAGCTTGTATGCACCAATGCCATATGACTTCAGTCAAACACACCTCAAGTTGAAATAAGCTTAATTGCTTGTGTTTGTCTAACAAATCCAAAAACAACTGAACAAGAACAACACAACTTTAGTTGCATAGTATCAGAGTATTAATCATTTACTGACTGTCACAAGTATTAGTAAAAACTGTGACAAGGGTATTAAATGATACAGAACCCATTACTCACAGCACTGCAGCCTCTGGGTTGAGTGGATCCATTGTGTTGATCTTGTAAAAGATTGTTCGTGCATACATAAGGACCTGCCAGATATGGTTATGGTTTCGTCTGCAATGTAAGGAAGAGAAAATCTACAATTTGCCTCCATCACATTATGTGAGTAAGGATATTTTTCTTTTGCCCACAAAAACCCACCAATGCAAGTTTAGAAATTATATTCCATTTGTCCCCTATAGCCACAAAATTTCATGTACACAAAAAAAAATATAGGTCATACTACACTGTCAAATTAATGTTTGAGCACATGTGAAAATGTTGCTATGTGCTTTCCTGGAAATTGCCACAAAAGATATTACATATCTTTCAAACAGACCTCCATTTAGTGAAAGCTCTCCTCACATCCAGCTCACCAGAGTCTGGGTCAACTAGTGGGTGGAAAACAGGGGTGTCGAACACAATTCTCTGAAAGAACATGCATAGAAACAAAAGAAACACACATCAGCACATCTGATGAAAGCAAACTGCATGGACAAATAGACATGGCTACAGTCAATATACAATGATATTCTGCAGTTTAAACACTGATGAGCTGATTCATTAGGTTTAACAATTAAGATGAATGAAAGAAGAACCTCCATGCAACCTTCTGCACCCTTTGACATAATGACTAACAAACAAAATATATTCAAACATTGTTTTCCATGTTGAGGAAATCTGCAAATGTATTTATCACCTCGCACTACATTTTTTCTAAAAGTTTCTAATTCTTTATGTATTAGAAACTTACAAGTACACCTTTCAAGTGATTTTGATGGAGTAGACCATCTCAGCAGCACCAATTGGATGTTTGAGAAAGACTAAACACAAGCAGCATTACTTTGGTCACACTCCTGCACAGAATTTAAAGGAAAATAATGCACGGTACTTACAGGACAGTCTCCATCTGGGTAGTTATCAGGAATGTACACAGTGAACTTAAACACACCATCCTGGTACAAGCCATGTCGAATGAAAATTACACCAAACCACACTGCAGAGACATTGGTGGATAGATGATATGGCAAACCAGCAGCCCATACTTCTGAGAAATGACACTGTAACCAATTTAACAGAAAGGCTGGGTCCTTACTTAGTGCTGATCTGTATGAAGGCTGTACATAAATGCCAGGGAGCTTCTGCTTGATCACCAATGTGCTACAACAAAGACGAGGCAAAACCAGCAATTTCACTCATACCCATCAAACATAACATAAAACTATACTGAATAACATTTGTTAGTCTACATTTTTCTGTGATATCAATGAGACAAAACGAAAAATTATTTATTTTCTTAATTTTCCATTTACAGACATAAAACCCAACTTTAGATATTTGATGGAATGTTGTTTTAAGCAGATTTATTAAATGTTGTCTCATAAACATTAAACTAACCAATATATTAAGAACCACCACCCAAAACTAGCACAAAAGTCTTGCGAAACCTATAATCCTATAAAAATACCCACAAAACCATTGAGAAAATGATCACTTACAACTCAGCAAGGAGCGAGTACTCCAGGTAGAAAGGCCCATATGAGGCATGAGTGCCATTAACTGACTGTGTAGAGATGACCGGTGATGCAGCTTTAGTGATGGGTACTGCATTCTTTGGGATGGAGGGGAGCTGCTTCTTAACAAATGGAGGACGAGCTGGACTGGCTCTCTGCTCCCCCTGACCACTCTGCTCCTCACTGTCAGATCTCTGCACACAAACAAACATGACATTTATTTATCACATGCTGCAGGTATCATGAACAATGTGTTTAGCTGCTATGGTGACTTAAAAAAATAATAAATCAAGACCTTGGCACACTGAAATAGCATTTACTAAATAGAAAAGTAGATGCTGTCAGTTGTACAGTATAAAATTATTTACTTATTTATTAAAAAAAAAATTATTTATTATTTACTTTGCATAACATACCTGAAAATGCTATGAAAACTGCAATAAATTGTATTCCTCAACCAAAGTCACTAATACAATGTATGATGCCATAACAGTCGCACACAAGGGTACCAGCTACCAGAAAACTCTGGTGCAATAAAAGCCTCCATATATACAGCTAGTATAAAAGCTGTCTACCATAAATCAACAAGTGAGAGAACAGCAGTTAGTCTGAGTCAGCATATGTCAGGACACAGCTGAATTTAATGCCTTTATAACAGCTGAAACTCCATGCCAAAACCAGGACAACATCTTTGTAGTTTACAACAAATAAACTATTACAACTTTTCTGGCCTAGATCAACACCAAAAGTTATTTGTAGTTTAAGTTTAATTTATAAAAGCAGGTAAAAATTAATTTGTTTAGTAGGAGCTTAATGTCATACAATCTTAAAACAAATCATTAGCATTATACAGTCAGTAGTCTCCATGTATCTTTAGGAAATGCTTACTTTTCCAGAAGTAACTTCAAAGAGATGATCTGTGCAAAAATCACCTTTAACCCACCCATGTGATTGCTCAGCTGCTCAGTCAGATGTTGTGAAGCAGCCCAGTTCTCTTAACCAAAGTCTGCATGGTGCTGTAGAACCATTTGGAAATTTGAAGACGTTGACGGCTTAACTTTAATAGGGCACCGATAACTGACATGTCAAAGGTCAAAATATTGGTCCTGTGTGTGCAATGTTGTAAGACAGAATAGCCACACTTCACCTTACGTCCAGCGTTTGCAGACATGCTCCACAATGTGTTCATTACTCATTGAGCTCTCGATGAGTGTATACTTGTCCACTTTCTAGTGGCATCCAGTATTCACTGTGAGGGAAAGTGAGAAAAAGGAAAAGATAAAAAGAAAACAAAATGATGATGAGAGCCTGGGTATTTAAAAGACACAATTTGCAACCTGATGCTATATGGCAGCTGGTGTAAATCCAATCCCCACTAGCACAGATAATCACATCAACTGTGCTATTGGGAACTTAGTTAAAATCTAACTGAAAGCAAACACCTGTAATTAAACGTTTGTGGTAGATGTTGTTAATTTGCCAAATAAGGTGATAAATCTTATAAGAACGGCGAAAAGCCAACGACAAACACGAGACACACGTCAAAGCCTGAGACACTGGATGAACCGCCTTAACTAGAAATGAGGGGCTGATACAATTCACAAATCAACATTGCTTTTATTTTAACCTGACACCCGCTGCAGACAGTTTAGTTTAATGACAGGCACAATTTAGCGTTAGTTAAAATGTTTGACTAGCTTTCTTTAGGATGAAAACCTCTGTAGCTGAAAACATATTACTGAGCAACTCGTCTGCATGTGAAATATTTCTATTTAGATTAGATATTTTCTGTACACGTTTATCTAAGCAGCCGACAACACTGCTGTGTGAAAATCACAAATATCAAATGCGCGTCAAACTATCTTAACAGAAAGGGCGGGACATAAACACAACCTAAAGACTGTAATTGGCTCTTACTGGGACTGACATGCCCGTCACCCTATCAACAATTCACTACAGCAATCCAAATGTTAAATGTCTCGATTAGACAACAAATATAATCATAGCACACACATCGAATTATTTAAGATGAAAAACAGTGTTGTAATGACATCAGTCTTATAGTATGCCTTTGTGCGAGTAGCACAAGGAAGTTGTGAAAGCTGGCAAAATCTTGCTTTTTATGTTGTCAACTCAGTTTGCCAGCTAACCGTTTAAACAGACCCGTATTGCTGATTTTACCTTTCAGAATGACATTCATAGGGATGTCACCGTTGCGAATTGAAGAATAGCCTATTAATCAAAATGAGTTTGGGAAACTTACCGTGTTAACCTCAGGACATTTCACACATTTTTAAACGACGAAGTATCCACCCTCTTAGTTGACTGACCGCACGGAATGTGCCACTTCTCTGCCATTGGCTTATAGATGCTTACTGGAAATTCTATTAGTGCATTTAGCTGTCAGTCATGTTAGACCAAGGTAGTGAGTTTGGATTGGTCGTTGTAATCACTTTAAAGTAAAATTTATAGGACAGTTTAATTGGTTTGTAAGAATAGAACATATTTTGCGGTAAAAAGCAGTTATTTTCTCCATTTTTTTATTACTTTATTGATTAAATAAACAACGTGTTGTAATAAAATCTACTTCTTAATAAAAAAATTACTTATCAATGCATAAGGGAGCTTTGTACCTATTAAAAGAAATGCTTATAGAAACATTCCTATGATGTATATTATTTATTTATTTATTACATTTATGTAATGTTATGACAATTTTAAACGTACCATCTTGAGAGAAAAAAGTGATTAACAGTTTGACAGTTTTTGTAATGTCATGGATAGGACAAAAGAGGGAGTCAAATGCTCAGAATTGTAAACGCAGTCGACCTAATAGACTGCTTTATTTAATCCCATGTGAACAGGTAGAGCAGTAGTGCCATCAGTATAAATGATCAAGATTGGCAATATATTTATCTAACGTTTTCTCAATGTTATGTTGTTACTCAGCATGAAAGGTTATTAAGACTGTCATCAATGACCTTGTTGATGTCATTGCATAGACCATTTATATGTCTAGACAGAACCAGTAGCCTGCAGTAGAGTGTGAGTGATACCAAACTGTTATAATTCTTGCATTCTTCTAGAGTGACTGCTCTGTAATTCTTTGGCATGTGATATTTGACTGATTGATTGATTGATTTTTGAGGGCTGTGCCTAGTTATAATTTATGAGGGACACAAAGAAAAAGAAAAAACTAATTTACTGCTTCACTGATTGGCCTAATTGAGGAAAATGACATTATCCAGGACTGAAAATGGAAGACAATTATTGACTTAATTATTGTTAAATTATCTGATTTCATTTTGTTTTTTCAACACAGTCTGTTAATAAAAGTAATTGGCATGTTATTTAAGTATGTAGCCAGTAAACAGGCAAGGTCATGAATTCTTCTGACAAATACAATTTGAAAAAGTTGCTGAAATCAAATAGACTGAATGTTACTGGATTCCAGTAGCATTTCCAAAATGTAAATGTTAGACAGGAAAGGGCCAGTTGGCTTCCCTAGTGTGCTAGTGGCTTCCTGGTTATTCTGATCTGGATATGTTAATAATGTTGATAGCATATAGGCCACTTTGTTTGTTTTGTGTAATAATACAAAATAACTTGACATACTAAATACAGATCTTTATACCTGATCTTTATAATAATAGCCTGATATTAAGTAGAAAAATTGACAGCACAGAACTTTTAATATATTCTATGTAAATTTCTGTAATATTCAAGTGAAATGTTCTAATTTATTTATAATAGTGGCATCTTCCAGGGCTATAACACATTAAATGAACTCACCTACAGTATGAGTGTGTTCAGAATTTAGCAGAAAGATGTTACATTTGTCTTGTCTGTTTTGTCCTTTATATACAGCAATCAAGACAGCCTGTTTGAAATGTATGACTTTTGTACTAACTTTGCATGTTAAGTAAGAACAGATTTTAAAATGGTTTTCATAATATCTGACAGGCTTTGCAAGAGCCTGGCATGATTTCACTCCCTGAAAAAAAGAATCACTAATGAGACCAGCCCCTCATATTGTGTTATGCTGTTTTGTTGGTATTGATTAATGTACCAAACCCCTTAAAAAGCAGAGCCTCAGCAGCCATTATGTTCAAACTACAGATGATGAATATCCTGCGCTCATCCTCTTCATCACTGTATTTCTCCTCTGAGACACTGAGAACCTGCTCATTCTGATCTGCAATTTGGTTTAAATGACAGTTAAAAATTGCAATTGGCAGCCCCCCAGTGAAATATGCCATTACAGCGAAAGCCATAAAGGAGGCAGAACGAATGACTTCACGTCCAGATAATAAGTAATAACAATGTTAGTTTGAATAAGAAAAGCCAGATCTGGATGCAATATTCATTGTTGGAATATGCACAACTGGGGAGAGAGGGTGTAGGAAGGAAAAGAAAAAACATAAACCAAGTCCCACACAGAGCAATAGTCTTGTCTTATCCCTTAGGCTATGGCCCGGCTAGCACCTCAATGCAGCAATTATTTGCTATAATGACTGCAGTTCAAATAAGCCTGGAGATTTTATTAAACCAAATGAGGAAATCTTCAGTGTATTATCACTTTGTGATTGACAGTGACAAGTGTTGGGCAGGCTCAGATGTGTGTGTGATGAAGAAGCTCTCGGCAAAGCTCTCAATAATGTTCCTTCTGATAAAGTTGCCTATTGAACTCCAGTGAGGAGAGAGAGAGAGCAATAGAGAGAGCCGAACTGCACGCATATTAATTCTCAATGTCAGGAGGTGGTTAGGGGAGCAGGGGTACATGGAGGAGCAAATAATCTGGCTGGTCTGGAAGTCCCTTACACTATCTGGCTGGCATTTTACTGCACTAATGAAAAGGAGATCTATTGTGCCCGATCATGTGCATAGATTTTACTATATGCTAATAATAATGAAAGAGAAATATTCATATTAAAAGCAAAGGTCATTCACAGAACAGGCTAAGCTTTCCTAAGCTGCAACCTTTACAGGAACAGAGAACTTGTGATGCAGATGAAAGGAGAAAGAAAGAGAAGGAAGGAAGAAACTGAGAGAGATTGCTGTGTCTTGGTATGGGCAGAGGGGGGAGACAACGCACTGTCCTTTAGCTGAAGTAACACACCTTTATTATTGCTCAGTGGATGTCTTATGTCTAAAACAGTGCAACATGTCAAGCTCTACAGCACTTCCTGGCAAAACAATGAGTTATATATTGTGTAGCATATGCAGTCTGGCTATGCTACTGTATTTATACAAATGAGCTCATGTTGCTGAGGATTATACCAGTTAGCCATTTAGCTGGCACATTTTCAAACACAGAGCACACTGGTGTACTTTCTGTTGTAATTAAAGGTTATGTAAAATTGCTGTCAGCACAATAGCTATAGCATAGCGTGCACATTTAATTTCAGGAATTCTCTACCCAGTTAACACGTTTTCAGAACATTGGCTAACGTTATTTTAACGATCTCAAAGTTAAAAAAAAAAATGCTATATATCTTGGGTAGTCATCCCTACACGCAACTATAGCAGCCCCAGCTGCAACTCATTAAGTTAAGAAAACCAATATTATTACATTACAATAATGCATAACATATTACAATTATTACTTTGGGTTTACTTATTTAAGGTATTGTTGCAGCTTGGCCCAAATGCTTAACAATCTTGACTGATATGTAAGCAGTATAACATTATAACTATATAGAAATTATAAATTTTCTTTAATCAAGAACATAGCCATAAGCAGCGTTCAGATATTCTGTCTTTACGTTGGTCTCAAGAAGAGCAAGCTTTTTTTTTTTAGACTCAGGCAAAATAAGTGAGAGCTCAGTTGCTTTGAAATATAGTGCACACATTATTGTCTGCAGTGTGAGAATGAGTGAGTAAATGATGTGGGCTCTATGTCCGTATATGCATCGCACAAGCCACCATTTATTAGAGGCGTGCACTAAGTACAGGCCATGTTATTGGATTTGAGTACCGGCTCCCAGACACGTTCTCTGGCGCTGGATATATATTAAGATGAAGCAATCTCATTTAATAACACCCAAACTAATAAAAGGCAGAAAGGATTGAAAATTAAATTTATGAATATTGCTCAGCAGCAGGGGTTATCCCAAAAAGGCAGCCTTGAGCTGTCAGTCTTGAAGCAGACGAGTTCTTATGAGGTTCAGACAGGATCCTCGAGAAACGAGAAGAACTTTGCCACAACCTTCAAAAGCAGGAACAGAGACAGCAATGTGACTTATCAGAGGTCTCAGAGTCACCATATTAAACAGGAGTAGATTAGATATCTGAACAAATGTTCCTTGTGTAAATTCACAGAAGTTTATGTATAGTAGACTACAGATCACTTCATGTGTCATGTTAAGATTTCTTTATGTCTGTGGCATATTTCTGCAGTATATGCAGCATATCTATCTATCTATCTATCTATCTATCTATCTATCTATCTATCTATCTATCTATCTATCTATCTATCTATCTATCTATCTATCTATCTATCTATCTATCTATCTTGTCTGTCTGTCTGTCTGTCATCATTATCATTATTACTATTGGTAGTTGTATCTTTCCACTGTTTCATTTTATGTTTTTTAAGAAATGGGTGAATCCACATTTAGTATTTTTCCTGTAGATGATGCGGGTAGTTAATGAACAGTGAATGTCGCTCCCTCTTATTGGCTGCAGGCATTGATCTGCATGTCTGTCTTTCGCAGCATTTCCTAAACCTCCATCAACAGAGGCAGCCGCGCAATTGATTAGCGAGCTAGTCAATAAGCAAGTCTCTTTGGAAACATATTTATTTATGTGAGTATGTAGATAATTTCGAAGTCCATTACTGTGATTACCTTTGAGCGTTGGTGGAACAACAGATGCTCAAGGACAGCTCATTCAATATTACTTAGTGGAGAGCACCTGTCGACACAGTGAGGGAAGCAAGAGATGAGATGAATAAACAACAAAGTGGTTTAATTTATTCGTCGTTAATATTTGCCAGCCTAAATCAATATGAAATGTTGTAAGTAACCTACTCGGGTTGGACAATAAATCGGTGGAATTATTGCTTATAATCTGCCCGACTCCTTAATATTGAACAGATCAAGCGTACAGTTTGACTTACAGGAAAGATTTTGTGACACTAGAGGGCGCTCTGATACAACATTTATCATTTACCAGCTTCATGTTGTATAAAGGGGAAAACACAACGTCTCATGCCTCACACACAAAATTCAGAGGAATCCTATACTTTTACGAGTTTTCCCCTGTCTGATACCATACGAGCATCAACACTATAGTGACACCTAATTTAAAAGCATGCGTATACTTGATCTTACGTCACCTTACAAAAAGTACCATTGTACGCGTATTAACATTTTATATGGTAACATTGCTATTTGATATATAGAATAGCACTGGTACCCTGTGATTGCCATATTCACACCACTGTGGTATTTACATGGTAATCCAGGTACTTAATAAAATGATTGTCTAAAAACATGGTTTTAAACAACCGTGGTATCTTCTTTGTTCATGGCTGCATTTTTTTATCTATGTATGCTTAATAATATTTAATATATAGTATTACCACAATTACAATATGTATGTAGTCAAATACATTATTAACATAATTGCGTTTCTAAACGCATATAAATAGTTATATAAAGCAAATGCACATTTTCTCATTCTATTGCATTTCCCTCTGGTTTCATTATGGACGTGCCGTGATGATATAAGCCAGCAACACTACAACTATTATTATTAGACTGGCTTTATTTTACCTCGTAATGTGCGGGGGAGAGGGGCTCGGTGAAAGAGCAAAATAGGATTATATGCATTTGTAAAGGATGGGGAAACAAGAACGTGCATGCAGGCTTGACAAAAGGAGCACGAAAATTACATACAACGTATTTGGAGTAAGAAAATTATATTATCAGTAACGTAAAAGTTTTCTTAAATTATAAGATGATAGCTTTGATGTTTAAAGTCAGTTTCTGTTTTAAGTGAATAGATATTCGGCAAGTAAATCTCATACCATTTAGCCTCATTCTAAGACGTCCGTTAAAACACAAGCAAAAGCATAAGTCATAAGTTATGACACAAAACGAAATGAAAAGTTTAAGTGAAACAATTTGCATTGGGATTGGATTAAATGCTAATTCGTTCCCAAACTAAGCCTCCAACAATCTACTCAACTCTATTTTTTCCTCTGATTATTTTTTCCACACGGATGCGCCCATTCATTAAACTAAAATTATAAACATAAAGGATATCTCGGTATTAATATTTCCTCTTTTTGTTAAAGCTCAATCAACCATAATGTCCTAATTTTTCTTTCCGAACCTCATTTCACATTATCTCGCTAACCAAAGATGGGTGTCCCAAAAGGGATTTATTTCATTTATCGGGATTATTGAATTAAATTAAACTAGACACTTAACGCAGTAGGGGCATGGCGACAGTCTGCTTAAAACAGCTCTTAAGTGTGATTTAGGCAAAGGCAGTCGACCTTCACTCGAGAGGGATCTGCAGTCGACTGCTTTTGCCTAAATTTCACTTAGCATGTTCGTTAGCTAGAAGAGGTGCACTCAAATGTTTTCTGTACAGCCATGCTTGCGCCATCTATTATACACCACCAGCGTATTTATTCAACAGGCTACATAAATGTCTATTTTTACATAACACATTTTACAAACCTAGATTAATATAAAATAGAGTAAAGGAATTGAGACATTGCTTGTGGACGTGTTGAATTAATAACTGGAAAAAGTGGAAAGCTATAGAAATTATGTTTATAAATTTATATAAAAAGACGAAATGTTTAATAGTATTTTAATAGTATTTTATTTTGCACTGTTAAATTATTTTAAAACAATGAGTACCCTAGTTACCAGATTGCAATGCAAAAACATTGTACATAAACTAAAAGCTGTTGTATATTTTTGTATTCATATACAGTCTGATGCGTATGACTCATTTAATTGGTAATTCCATATATAAACAGCAGGTGGCAGCCGTTCTCTATCGTTGGCTCACTGCTTTTCTCCTGGGCTGAACTTCTACGCCATCTCTGTGATGTTGCTTTCCCAAGCCTCGAAGCTTATGCCTGTGAAACGCACTCCCTATTAAAATGATTTTAAAAGGCAGCACCACGGTTATAGCCATCATCTCCCTAAAGCTGGTGCCACACACAACACCATGTGGTGGCTGCCACAAACAAAGGCATGGCACTTTCCTCCCCGATCACCACGGTTACAGCCCTATTTCTGCCAGAGGCAATTACAGCCCTAACCAAGTGTGAGGTCTGCGAGACCCAATCACTGCTAATAAGATCAAGACCTAATGCTATACCACCCTCCAACACGTTTCTTTCTTTCTTTCTTTCTTTCTTTCTTTCTTTCTTTCTTTCTTTCTTTCTTTCTTTCTTTCTTTCTTTCTTTCTTTCTTTCTTTCTCTCTCTCTCTCTTTCTTTCTTTCTTCTTTGTTTTAAGATAACATCAGTTCAATGTCTCACACAGTGTAGCGTTGGAACCTGCTGTTTTCAATCAGGATTATGACCTAATATTTAAATCTCAAGGGTTATTTTTATAATCATTATGCAGTCAGTTGTGGACAGTTATGGCCTCTGGTTTTGCTACTGCAAACATTTGGACATGAGAGGTCATATAACAAACATAGACTTTGCACTCTGGGCTGTACTGAGCTCAGATGGATCCAGTTTTGTCTGTGTAAGGTTACGAAGCACTGTAGGCCTCAGTATGGACCTGTGGTCAAGAGTGTAGCACAAGTGGCTCTTAACCAGAAAGGAATGAGGGCTTGCTCTGATCATAACAATTAAGTAAGTTTAAATGTGCCACAAAGACATTATAAACAGACACAGAGCAAAACATATAGCTTTGACTGTTATAATCAGATTCAATTAAAGAAATACCTTAAATCACATAATTTCACATTGAGCTTTAGATATTTACTTTACCACTACTGTGCCAATTGAATCTAGATTTAAATTGAAGGACATACAGTAAAAAGACTGAAATAATGACTGCACTGCAGTCTGCAATTGAAACCACTCTCAGTATGTGTCAGCTCTAAGGTGCTGGTGCTGAACACTGGGTACAGAGTGAACATCTGAGATACACATGACAGAGCTTTGTGCTAGTGTCCCTAAACAACCCTGAACAAGTTCATCTGATCACCTGCTATAGGAATCCCTCTATTCATCTCTACTTTCAGAGTGAGAGAGCCAGTCAATGAAAGCCAAGCTAAAAGACAGAGCAAGCATCACCTCTTCTGTGTTAATGAAGGCTTTTAAATAACCTGATGCTTAGTGAGACTAGAACATTAGTGACAATGGGAAATCAGAGCATCTGTGAGCTGATGCAATGGATGAATATGTATAAGCCTAGCTTTCTCTCTATCCCCTCCCCCCAGGTGGCCTCGCACGCCTGTGATTCCGCTCAGGGAGGCCGAGCTTCACGTGTGTACCATCACTGTCGCTCTGGCAGCTTGCTAAATAATTTGTGCTCTGTTAGTGGGGTCATTGGATAGAGAAGCTGAACTCTGAATAATTTATCCACAGATACAATCTGAGCTGCCCTCTCTCATATCCTTCAGCTTTCAGACGACCGGCCGCAGCGGCGCCCGCCCATGCTCGCCCACAAACCTGTTACAGCAAACGCATTCATTTAGATGGAAATAAGCACAGACAAAATGGGAAATATGGCCTGGCAGACTTTGTCCTGATTGTGACCCAGAGGATCTGTAAGAATTTCATCCTCTTCCATAAACAGAGAAATTTGACTGTGGATTATGTGGACGGAGAGGAGACAAAAGCCAGCATGGCCGCTGGGCTTTGTATACCCACCTAATTGCTTTTCATTATTAAGCAGACAATGGGAACCCAAGGAGAGGAATGAAAGGGCTACAGTTGTTCTTGTTAGGGTTGAAATGTACTGTATTGATGTGGCTGTGTCTCAGATGTACTGAAACAAATAGCAAATCGCACCTGATGGCCTGTTTGGTCTCTCACAGAATATTAATGAGAGTGTCTGTGTTACAGCGAGATCAGAAGCTTGGAGAGAAGAAACGCACACCTGGACAGGACACGCACACACACACGCACACACTTGAATATTGAAAGTGGAGCAGACAGTCTTCCTGTATGCACATACTTTTGGCCCGTGGAGGTGTGCACTGTCACTTCCAGAAATACATAAATATGCACACATCTACACAGATGCTTACACAACCCCACCTGAACTCTGCAAAAGCAGGCAGGGATATACATACCAGCTGGGGGGTAGATGGTGGAGGGTTGGTGCTGCTGGAGAGATATATAAGAATATTTAATAACAGTTTACAAGAGTTAAACAGTTACAGTTTGCAAGTCAGTTTATTGATAGTCCTCAAACATTCTGGTTTCTTCAAACAGAAACAACTTAAACAACTCATGAAACAACTTAAAGCACACCTGTTTCACAGACACCTGACTATCCCTAATGCTCAGATGTTTAACCTTGTTTCACATATGTAAAAAAACATCTACTGTTCATCCTGTCCCTGGCATCAGAACTATTTCTACTTGTAAATGTAGCTTTGTAGCCTAGGCTTGTTGGTTCTTGGAGCAAAATATTAAATGCTCTCTCTCTCTCTCTTTGTAAATCGCTTAGGATAAAATAATCTACTAAATGAATAAATGTAAATTCTGGTTAAGCTTTGTTTTAAACTTCTAAATCTAAGTATTGCACTAAAGGTCATACAATTCAACTTCTTTTAAACTTGATTTGCAGCTCATTTCAAATGAATAAATTCAAAATTTCTTTCGTAGATCATTTAATCTTTTTTATTTATACACCTTATGCTTTAATCTAACTGAAAGTGATGCTATTGTAATATTTGCAAACTGATTTAGGATTGATCTTCTTTTTCACATTTATTAGCATACTGATTTCATCATTTCATTTACAGAGAATCAAAACCTTAAATCTCAGCTTATATAAAACTTTAACACTCTTCTTTTGTGAATTTTTTTTCTCTTTCTGTATACAGGGAAGGACCTTTTAACAGCTTGGGTGAACCATTAGTGGAATGATCAGCCAGTTAGCATTTAAAATCCCTAACAGACAGTTATGAGAAAGGAAGAGAGAGACAAAAGGCAGAAAGGAGACCAGTCATCAGATAACCGCACTATGTTGGATGTGTCTCTCTCTATCAGACCTCACTGGTGTGGCAGGCTGACATGACTGGTTCTCACCACAACTTCAAACTGGGGACATCCTGTTTGCTGTGAACAACAACTACAAATGACATAACTACACTAAGCCAACGCAAGGCACTCCATTGCACCACTGTCCCTAAGATCCCCTTCCAATGTAACTAATGCAAGTAGCACAACATTTCTGTGGCTAAATGATTCAAATAGTGTATGCCTATGTGTCTTGTATTAAAGTCTCTTGAATGTCCCTGTTGATTCTCAGCAAAGAACAGAACTGCATACATTAAAATATAACCATAATGTGCTAATTTAACCCAGGCCAACCAAGAAGGAGTTTCCAATAAGGCCAATTAGTGAGAATGGTTTTACTCCCACACAAGCTATAATGAATTGTCAGCTAATCTGTTCCATCCCCTGGACATTAGTTGTCTAGAAGCATAAGCTAATATGAACAGTATAAGCCTAATTTTCCAGATCTGCGCTCACACCGCATGCCTCTTGCACACTTGAAGTCAAATGTGCCATGAGCTATAGCTTTAATATATCTTGCAGAATTAGGTCAATATTAATAAAGCACAGATCCAAATGAATAATCCACATATGCCGTGAGGATGGAGGCTTTAACAAAGTAAAGGTGTGTGAAATAAAATGTGGGTGTGTTACGAACTGGAAAATGGAGATTGTTTTTAATAACAGAATGAGTAGTACTTTCATCCAGAAGAACATCCATCAGCAGGGATTGTTTAAAGACAGGAGACCAGAAGCTTAGGGAGAAACAAATTGCTTTAAAGAACACAACTGGAGTGATCGTTAGAACCCACAACATTGTGTCATTGTGTGAGTTGATGGGAATGACTCCGACTGTGAACAATGGGGCAGTGTGTATATGTGTGAGTGTGTTTGTGTGGTTTGTCTGGAAGCACTTTATGTCCAGCTTGTCTTTTCTCAAAGTCTGGACAACTTGTGTCATTTGAAGTCCTTTGAAAGCTGCTGGCATTATTATATCATAAATTTCAAGCTCATTCTCTCTTTGAAGTGTTACTCATAAGGATTCTAGCAACATTTATCCTGCACCACCAAAACATATCATTTACCAAGGTTAAATGTTCAACATATAAAAAAAAACTAAAAAAACATTTATTTGCATAGTTACATTTCAAGCAATGTCAGCTGCATATGGTAGTGCTATAATCAATCAAAAACAAATATTTCAAAAATTACTGCAGTTTTTATAATCTAATTTTATTAGAGGGAAAAAGATTTGAGACCACCACAGGCTTTTGTCAGAAAGAACATAACATTGGCCATCAGAAACAGGTGACAGACCAAGATGATGTAATCACTCTGGAAAAGGTGATAGGGTGACACTCTTGACCACTCAAAAATAAATCTTTTTTCCTGTTACAAGAATAAACAAGCACACATTTACAGCCTGTTAAAACATAGAGGTCTAGCAGCTGCTGTTAGATTGGTCTGAAACCACACGCATTAGAGTCGATTCTGTCCTCACCTGTATGTTATAATATTAATATACTTCAGTCTTTCTGTACATCACTCATCAGACAAGGGTTTGCACTCAACCCAGTGTGCGAATATTTTATTACATAGATTGTTAAAATCAGAACACTGTTCCGAATTAATAAACAACAGACTTTATTGCTCTAAAAGGGAGAAATCCTCTTATTTTTTTATCAGGTGGTTTTATTTGAGGATCATGATTTTTTTATTCAGATTGTGCTGGTGAGGTATTTTAAAGTGAAGGTGCATTAGATAGAGAGGTTTCTCCTGTTCATTTACCATTATCAGAACCACACGGCTCTCAGAAACAAAGTTTTAACTTGATGTTTTTGACCGGTACTAAAAACATGCACATCTGCACAAAAACACACAAAAAAACACACACACACACACACAGTCAAGTACAAAAGTGGTCCTCTGAGACCCTTCTGTACACTTATCATCTGTGTTTGACAGACTGAAATGTGGTGGATAGTTTTATCTACTGTGTGTGCACAGTGGGTTTGAATTGGCCAGGTGATATTGTACATCATGATACTGAGGGCATAGTTAGGTTACGATCACAGTAATCACCTTTAACTCTTATATCTCTATCATAAATTCACCAACGCTCAGATAAACATTGCAGAGGAGGTCTTCAGCTCAAGTTAAAGCTTGTCCCCCCTTGACCTGTACCACACAACCTATCACTCTCCAGGATTAAATAAATAAGTGAACTCATGAACACTTTGGACTGCATTACTTTGCTGGATTAATATGAATTTATTAAACTGTATGGCAGTAAACTGTATGTATTGCATGTGCTTGCATTATGGGGTTACAAAAAAAACAACACGAGTATGTTTCATTTTATTGGAATTCACACAGGCATCAGAATCACCACTCCCAAAATTCACCTTCACCCTCCATTTAAACAAATGAACAACAGAGTAAAGTGTTAGCAAGGATAACATCATTCTTCAGTTCATAAATCACAGAAATCCAGCCTCACCCATATCTCCATCTCACTCTGTTTCTCTGTGTGTATAACAACTACTGAAATCAAAATCTGTTCCGAATTTGCAAGATGAAAAATACAGATAAAAGAATATTTTCACCCAGGGGCTGAACAATGCTTTCATATTTGAAACAATATCCAAAAGCTATTTTTCTTTCCAGCTTTTCATTGTTGTTTTGTTTTGTGTATGTGTGTGTATGTGTATAATTACGGTTATCTTCTCTGCCTGATGTATATTAGTGGCTTGAGCATTGGCCAACGCAGTTGGACAGACCCAAGGATGAAAATTCATAGCAAGAAGATTGTCTTTTGACATGGCTTGGCAGCAGAAACTTGGCTTTAGCGCTCATAAAGCTCAATTGCTTTGAACAAACTGATAGAAATCATTTTAAGCTGCATGGACATAAAGTTAAGTGGAATCCAATTTGGAAATAATTCTCAAATAATCCAATGTCTCTCTGGAGTGGAGATGCTGTTTAAATGAATAACATCAGTTTAGAATGCAAGTAGTAATATGGGCAGCAGGGCAGATGGCAAAATTAAAAGCAGAAAAGCAAACATCCAAAAACAAACAAAAGTTCTCTTGATATTGAATTTATTTGTCTTTTGCTTGTTTTAATTAGTCCAATGCATTTTAAATTGATAAAGCTGTACATAGACAAAGAATAAAGAACAATAACAAATAATAAAGTATTTTCCACGCATGACTTGTAAGTGTAACGGAGCCAAAGAAAATCATAACACTTCATTTTTCAATAGATGCTTTTATGCTCACAGAGACGTACCAGCCCCACGGTTATTCTGGCAGAGACACACAGGGACAGCCAATTCTGCACAGTCTTAATGGGATTTATTGTATGCATATGTGTCTGTGTGTTTTCATTTTAATGCATGGCTCGGGCGATATCGCAGATTCTTTCATCATTTCACATTACCCACGACCCATCTCTTGCTTGCAGACAGACACAGGTAAATAAGGCCTATCTCTTGTCACTGATCCCCATTCCAAATCAACGCTAATCATCATCATTGTCTTCGTCATCATTACCATAATCATCATCGCTGTCATTTCTGCCACTATACAAACTAGATTTCTCTCCTCTTGCTACCATTCCGCTAATCTCCATATTCATAATGGGGACGGATATTCTAATGATGTGTGTGAATATTCCTGAAGGCAGTGTGAGTAACTGAGACTAGCAGCCCTGACAGCATGGTCTGGTCACATCCCTCTTGCATCTCAGGTGTGAGTCCTTCATTTAGCACCGATTACCGTGACGCCCAGCTTATGCGTGTCACTTCCTTTCCTCTTCACAATTTAACCAAGACTGAGGCTGTTGCCGTGGCTGTGGGCCCCAGTGTCGAATCAGGTGGTACGATGGTGACTACCCAGCCTCCCATCAACTCATCTGTGAGGCTGCAGTTGTCAGGCGTGTGAAAATCACCCGCCCGGGCGTTCAAGGATCCGCATGCTGCTGCATGAACTGACGCCTGCTATGTCCAATTAAAGTCTTGAGCGCTTCGATCAGCGCTGTAACTACACACATGGATTCCGCCTCACAGAGCTCGGTCACACACACACTTTGTGTCACTATCTGAGTAGATTATTGGGCTGTCTCCTGTTTCAGAACGTTCAACATCTATTCCCTTACCTGTAGCAAGAGCCGTCACTCCTGCATATAACAGTCTGAGTTAAGGCAGCCAAGAACATGGATCTGCTCCATAAATACACACACAAACCAACCCTGTGTTACGTCCTTCAAGATGTGATGGCCAAGATCTTTATGTCGCCCTGGGCAGTGATCCAACGGTCACGTGTACAAGTGGGATGTGTGACTGTTAATGAAACAAGCCCAAGTTTTGACTGTGGGCATTAAATGTGATGCATATTGTAGCTTAATCAGGCCAACAACCATACATTTATATACCAACAACCACCAATTATATTTGCTTGATAGTTGCTTGGGGTGGGCAGTTGAAAAGCATGAAAAGTATGAATAACTGTTTACTAAAAACGAACTGCCACAAATATATTTACATTTATTCATTTGGCAGGCGCTTTTATCCAAAGCGACTTACCGTGAATTCAAGGTATACATTTTTATCAGTACTTGTATTCCCTGGGATCAAACCCACAACCTTTGTGCTCAGGGCCGGATTAACATAGTGTGGGGGCCCTGGGCAACTACACCACAAGGGCCCCCCCAACCCAACAACCCCCAACCCCCCGAGACCCTTGTAAGTAGGGGTAGCCAAAAAAAGTGTATTATTCTTATGACATTTTCCTATTATTATTATGAATTATTATTATTACTAGTAGGTTAGAAGTAACTAAAATATACAAAACAAGGGCAATTTCTCAAACACCATTTACTAGCTCACCAGTCTATACAGGCTGAAAACTTGCAGACATTTCAAGGCGATACAAATGCCCACTATGCCCAAACAGAATCAAACCTCCACTAGCTCTAACATCGCAGACGCTGCTGCTGGCTTTCACTTTCATAGGTGTGTCATCTTTCTGTACAAAAAGGGTATCAATTACAGGTACGTTCTGAATCGTCGCCAAACGCCTACTTTCTTTTTTCTTCTGTTAGCGCAACCGCTCAAGTATTGGTGATCCATTTTTTATCTTTAGGCGGCAAACTACTATAACTTTAGCCTAGGGAATTCCATTTTTTGAGTGTTCTCTCTGTGGAAAATTATATTTTAAATGATTAATGTACGATCTTTAAGTATCATTTCCAGTGGCAGTGAATAATATAGAAAATATAAAAAATATATTTAAAGGTCTACTTGTGATAAATTATGGGGCCCCCCCATTGACTGGAGCCCCTGGGCACTTGCCCGATCAAGTCTATGGATAATCCGGCCCTGTTTCCGTTGCTAACACAATGCTCTACCAGTTACCAGCTACAGGAACAACAATATATACTGTATATCTTCTTCAAATAAGAATATTTAAAAGATTTAGTCTCAATAGATAGTGTTAATGTCAAAACAATGTTGCCTTTTACCTCATTTTGTCATTGGATTTAGTTATTTTTTTTTTATTGGATTCAGTTTTTTTGAGGAAAGAAACAAAATGATTTGCAAATATGTAAATATAATATTTAAGACATTTAGGAGCTCAATTAATTGTTTGCTGTTTTAAATTATATATACAGTATAATGTATCAATAAAAGGGGACTACTGACACTCTGAGGCTGCTTCTTAACAGGGAATGTTCTTAGATTGTTGACATTCTCTAAAAGTTCTCTCAATATTATTAAAAACATTCTTGCAGTAATGTTAGTAATATGTTTTTCTAATGTGAAGTATCATATACATGAAAAACATTATTCTTAAGTAGTTAGTGGAATGTTTTAAAACCGTTACATAATTTACATAATACATGGCAAAAGTTGTAAACTAGTTTTATTCAGACACACACAGACATCAACAATAAGCATTTAACACTCAACAATGGTGACAGTTAACAAAAAGCTTCATTCAGCAATGCATGTTTAATGCCAACATAGTACAAAACTTACGCATGACTCCCAGCATGCATTGCATCATAAAATTGTGAAATTACAGAAAGCTTGATATATCATGAACTGTAAAATCAGTACTCTACTGCCATTTTACAGTAATTTTATATATATTTTATAATTACGGTGAACATTATCAAATTAGTAGCAATAAATTACTGTAAAATCACTGGATTTGTTTACAGTCTTAATGGCATAATAATATTTGCCAAGACTTGACTTGAAGTTTCCAGTGTCAAGTTTTCACGACTGTACTGTACTGCTGTGGTACATTTTTGCATTCAATTAAGTCAATTAAGAAACAATACAAATAACTTTAAAATTAAAATAAAAACAGAAACTGTCATCATTCTTAAAACCTGGAAGATGTGTAGATTTAACAGAAGCAGCTGTCAGTTATTTTTATTAACAGTGGACTGACAAAACTGTGACTGAAATTCAATTAAAAACAAGGATTAAAAAAAGATAAAAAAGATTTTTATATTAATATCTAGATTATATACAAGTGTATATAACAGCCCTGTATATAATAGCCCTCTGATTATACACAAGTATATAAAAGTTATTAAAAAGTAAAGTAAAGTAAAGTGACATGTATTTGTCAGTTATGGTTACCCATAACCGAAATGTGACCTCTGCATTTAACCCATCCTTCATTAGGAGAGAACACACACTGCAAGTTGTGAGCACACACACACCCGGGGCAGTGGGCAGCTATCCCTGCAGTGCCCGGGAGCAATCGGGGGTTAGGTGCCTTGCTCAAGGGCACTTCAGTTGCTACCTGCCGACACTGGAATCGAATCAGCAACCCACTGATTACAAGCCCGACTCCTCAACCAGTAGACCACAACTGCCCCAAGATTGTAAGATTTATTAGTCTTCTAAACCTCCAAGAAATGCCCAATGAATATCTACAGCCACAGAGCAATAATTAAACAATAAAATACACAATGTAAAAGTGCTTAGAGAATATAGACCAATTAAATAAAAAAATGTATGTGTTTATTTTGATATCTAAATAATTTTTTAAATAAGTACTTTGCATTGAAAAGTCAATAAATCTTACAATATTCATTTTCAATGCTAATGTTTTTTTTTTTATCAGATTGTGGTATGTTTAGTAATTGTTCCTGTATTATTTGGAATCTCTGTATGATCTATTTTGAGAGATGACACACATTCAATGTCGATCCTTTACTAACCCCAAACCCAGGATAGAGAGGTTGGGTGAATGTGGTCTGGACTCTGCGGATGAGGGTCATTGTGTCAGAGACGCTGTAGAAGGACAGAGTTCCTGCATTGTAATCCACATACACTCCTATTCTAGAGCAGCTGGAGGGCACAGATAGTTCAGACCGTTTATTATTGTGTCTGAATGAAGATATGGAGGGAGAGCAAAACAATCTCCAGGAGTGATTATTATATCCAAATCCACACTCAGCACCTTCTCCCTTCCTGCTGATGCTCTTATATGACAATGATATTAACACACCATTACTCCCACTCCACTCAACCTCCCAGTAACAGCGACCACACACACTCTCTCTACACAACACCTGCATCCAGTAATCAAATCTGTCTGGATGATCAGGATACTGCTGGTCTATATCAGTGTAAGTAACTGCTCTGTTGTCCTTAGATAGTTGGAGGTGTTTAAACGCCGTGTTTGAATCCAATGTGAATTCACTGGAGTCTGATGGAGATAAAAACACATAATTGCTTCAGTTTAACAGTTTAATATATAACAGAATTTCTGTTGAACTGTTGATATTTGTATTTAAATGCTGTAATTTTCTATTTGTACCAAACTGTACAGCTTAATTACAGCTTAATTTTTTTTGCTCTTCAGACACTCAGTTTAACACATAGTTTAGTTATTTGTTCTGTTTATTGTTTCTTATTGTGTTCCTTGTTGATGTCATTATGCCAACAAATATCAAATTCAAATTTTATTTGTCACAGACATAATCGTACACAGTATGATATGCAATGAAATGCTTATACATCATCATCTTGATTTTCTAAAGTAAGGACCACAATAAAAATAAGTTTGTGTTATCCCTGACAAAGAAGTAGTAATAAAGTACTGCTACTTTTTGTCAAATAAACTCAATCGTGTGAGCTGTAAACAGAAATAACTTAACTGACCTGAACAGCTTTATGTTCTAGTGGAAATAAATAAATATAAAAAAAGTCTTACATTGCAAGAACTCCTTCCTGGTCTTGGGTTCATCAGTACTAATTGTGATATATGTAACTAAGGACATAAACAGACATAATAAGCATAATTACAATATAAATAAATAAACATATGGGTAAAATAATACTAAATACATTAATAAATATCTCCTACTTTACCTTTATCAGATATATTTTCAATCTCCTCTCTACAGAATTCCTCCAGTTTTTCTTTTAGTTGAGAGACAGATTTTTTCACATCATCAAAAGAGAGGAAAGAACTGACAGTAAATCTGCGTGAGACTGTAGATGCAGGAGCTGCAGAGAGAGACTGGAAACTCTACAGAGAATAGAAAATATAAGGATACAAAGAGCTTTATTATCTCCACCCTTTCTTCACTTTCTTCAGCATTTAAATTCTAAGAGGTAAAAAAAATAGTGAAGTAGCAGAAAAACACTGATAACAAATGAATGAAAACAGACAGGATAGAAGAAATAAGAAAACATGTATTGTTGTGCCTCTAGATGTTATAACTCGAATGAATAAACATCGATATTCAATGTCCTGAACATGGCCACAAAGTTTTTCTCATCTTTCGTATTTCTTTCTCAGGCCACTGTTATTTTGCACTCATACCTGCTATTGCAAAACTGTCACATTCTGCCACCAGGGAATATTCTATATCCTTGGTATTTTTTAAATGTTGTTTTTGTTAAAATCACATATAGGGGCACAAGGCCACTGCCCAGTCTTTTAGAGTTCTGTTACCTGCAGGAAATGGATGTCATTGTCTATGTGTAAAAGCTGCTCCAGCTCAGCATCTCTCTTCTTCAGATCATTAATCTCCTCCTCCAGTTTTTTTAAGATTCCTTCAGCTTTACTCACTGCAGCCTGTTCCTGATCTCTGATCAGCTGTGTCACCTCAGATTGGATTCTTTTAATGGAGCAAACCAGCTCAGTAAAGATCCTCTTGCTGTCCTCCACTACTGTATGTGCAGAGCGCTGTTAGAACACACATTACAACAAATCAACTCTTACTGGTACCTCACACAGCCTGTGACTCACACTGGGCTTCAGTGTAACTGAAAGTTCTCCAGTACTGTTGCAGGGTCCAAACTAGGTTTCAAACTGCTCTTCCCCCTGCCAGCTGATGTTCTTTTGCTCAAAACATACCTTATGAAAGTCCATAGCCGTTCTCAGCTCCTGGATCTCATTTTCTCTCTTCTGGATTCTCTGCTGGAATTTTCTTTGTGTCTCTTTCAAAAGCTTCTGTAGAAAAACAAATAGCCTCCAAAATATTAATTGAACACAGCAAATCTATTATGGAATTGACTACATGAACCTAATATTCATTAACTTGCTAATTATAATATGCCACCATACAGAAACATTTATTTTATAGTATAACTATTACCAATTACCATTAACATACCATAGTCTGATATCAGTTCATACCTGTTTTTCAGTCCTCTCTGCTACAGCTGTTGCAGTGTTATGGTTTTTATGTTGATCCATCAAACAGGGATAACAAATGCACTGCTGGTCAGTGCGACAGTAGATTTCCAGTTGTTTCTTATGTTTAGAGCAAATCATCTCATGGAGTCGTCTAGTGGGATCAATGAGATTGTGTTTATTTGGTTGGAAGAATTTTTCATGCTGCTGAAGGTGATCTTGACAGTAAGACTTCTGACACTCCAGGCAGGACTTCACAGCTTTGTATTTTGTCCAAGTACAGATGTCACATTTCACATCTTCAGCGTCACAGCGAGCAGTAAGAGGTTTTGCCGTCATCAGTTCCTCCACCGAATCAGACAACATCAGATTAGAAAATAAAGCAGGTCTTGGAGTGAAGGTTCGTATGCACACAGGACATCTGTAGACTCCCTTCTTATCATCCTGATTCCAGCAGTCTGTAATACAGTTCATACAGTAATTGTGGCCACAGGGAATGGTCACTGGATTCTTCAGTACATCCAGACACACTGAACAGCTGTACTTGTCTTGATAAAAACTGTTTTTTGCCATTTTACTGTATGTACACAGAGAGAAGCACAAACAGCACGTTGACAGCCCTTGAGTTTTGTTTTCTCTTGAACAGAAAACTGAAAGTTTCCGGGTTCTGTGTTGAGAGAGACAAAACAGGTGTGTCTGTAAGGTGTGACTCACCTGTATTACGTAACCGTGTACCTGTGACTCATCTGTCTTATAAAACTGTGTATCTCACCTGTATTGTTATCTGTGCACATTCACAGATAATAAAACAGTAAACCGGGGGTCAGTCTCTCTTTCTTGTATGTGGTTTATTAGTAATTAAAATATGAATATTATTTCTTAGTATTGTCTTTATTAGTAGATTATCAGGGGCAGATTATGGTGGACAGGCTAAATCAGTGACATCTAACAATATGTAAAGTTTGAAACAATACATATGAATACATTTTAAACCTCAAAATTGTTGTTTCCTGACTGCTTGAATTGGAGGTTGTACACTACACACTACATTCAACTACAAAAAGACTCTTACAGCCAAAGTTAAACAATTTAAACAATTTCCATCTAGTATAGCCACTGAAAAATGTGATCAGATCTTCAGAGATTCATAGGGTAAACCATTGCACAACCATGTGCAACATTTATTCAAAAATAGTTTTCATTTCAAAACCCAAATTCCTGTAGGCTTGCTTAGTGACCTGCTCACTAAATGTGTTTTCTGTCATTCTCCTGCCACACATTGGACTGTTTTTCTGTCATCTTTGTTCACAGAAAACTAAAAACAAAGAACCCTGTCATAGTTCTTTAGTGGTTTGTTGTGTGTGCAGTCATGGTGGCCTGTATCTCTAGCTTTCATCACACGAGCGTCTCTCTCCTTGGCTCAAGGCAATGATGTCATCACAGGGTCAGTCTTGAACATTAAAGAGAAACTTTCACACACCAAAGATTTGTGGGTAAAATCATTTTACCAACCATGGGATACACAACAGGCATACACTCACTGTTCAGAGCTATTGCATGCTGAAACAAACACATCAACACTGGCTATCACCCGGTTATAGTTTATTGAACTAGACCAGAGCAAATGAATCTAACCTCAGCTTATTTTCTCAAAGTGGACATACAGTGCAATGTAAATCTCTTGCCTTTGAACAACAAATGATTTCAGGATACATTTGTGCATACAGGAAACACTATAAAAACAGCTTAGAACCGACCTCTCAGCTAAAACTGCCTGCTAATATAGTATCTCTGAGTGGGCGGGGCTAAATGAGAGATATGTTCTACAGCAAGGTGATGAGAATGTCACCATGTCAGGTGTCGTAGAGTTCACAGCAGAGCTGAGGGGAGGATAGAAACTGCTGAATCTGCTTTGCCAGCCAGCTTGTGTTTCTAAAGCTACTTATGTTAATCAAACTTTTAAATATTTGTAGTTGTTTTCACTTTGAAACAGAACAGATTCTCCGCCTTTAATTTTTCTGTCTCTCATATCAGAGGAAAGCAGAGGTTGTGCGCTCATACCGGCTATCCCCCCTCAGACATGTGTTACGCGGGGATAACAAGCCATTTTTCTTACCAACATTCCACTCACAGATGAAGAGGAAGAGAAAGGAGAAGAAAGTTTGGAGAGGAAGGGACAAACAAAAGGCGCTTTTAAGCTTTTTTTTTTGGCATTTTAGCACAGGAAACAGATTCACTGAACCTGTGATTCCTGTCTGCATCTCCAGTCTTCCTTCTTTATTCTCAAAACAGAGTGTGAACCTAAATCTCATGTTTTAAAGATTCTTTGATGGGAAAGTCTAAATATTTCAATAAGAGGCTGTTTTATTATTCAGGATGTTCGCAGGTATTTTAACATCCAGCGACCAGTGCTTTCCACACTCACGTCTGCGTACACACACACACACGCACGCACACACACGCACACAAATGTAAACTGCTCCAGCCAGCAATATTACATGGATTAGCATAAAATATGAAATATTTAGTGTATTCTTCTTCTTTCCCACTCTAAAATCTAATAAATCTAATGACTGTCAAATGACATTAAAAGACAGACAGAGAGAGAAAGCTTTTCATATTAAAATGTAGGCCAGCAAAAAGACAGGAAAGGAAAAGGTTGCAGTGCAAAGAGCCAGAGATAGAGAAGAGAAAAAGAAAAACATTCCTATACATTAGGTTCATTATAGATTATATTTTATACTTTAATACATTAATGTATACATTATCTTAATTTTAATGTACTATTTTTCCTAGGCAATTTTAAGAGAAACATCTGAGCCACTGTTGATATTTGAATGAAACACAACTGAGAACCCATTAAATCAGTTGAGCTTTGGAAGAGTAACCTCTGAGCAATAACATTTTCCTCTGGAAGGGCTCTATTCCCAAGTCAAATGAACACCAAGATCTAAATCATTATGTTTGCCAGTTTTAAATAAAGAATTTTATTAAATTTTATTTTACCATTTTTTATTGAGTTTGCTTTCACCCATCCCTAGCACTGGCATTAAACCTAATCCTAAAATCTGATTGGCAGAAATGTTTATCCAACACCCAAAAGATTTTAACCCAGGAAACTTTGAACGCTGCAAAATCAGTTTTCCACTATTCTAACAACATGATGACTTTGTCCATCATCCACTCCACATTTCATCTAGGGAATCCATGATTAAGAAGCATACATATGCAAAATGACAACATTGGAGGAAGTAATCAAGAAGACCATTAACCCTCAACACCTGATGACATAATAGAAGAGCTTATTGAACTCACAGACTCATTTGGTATTTGTAGAAAGTATAAGAACCATGATAATGAAAAAGGCTTTCACCAAATAATTTCCAGAAAGATTACTTTTAAATATTCACTTTTGATTCCCTGGAAAATGAGACTTTTAATCACAGTGTAATACATTAAATTGATATTGCAAACTCTAATAAGTCAAGATCATGAAATACTAATGGAGTCCCCAAAGTTTTTTCCCCTTCTCTTTTTATTTCCACATTTATGTGACTTTTTTGAGTGTTAATTAGTGAGCCACTGGGTTCTGGAGGGAGAAGAACAGACATCATCTTGAATCATCCTGACAGGACGGCATGGCCCAATTACAGCACCGCTTCGCTTCACTTTGATGTAGCGGAAAGAGAGATAGACTGGGGTGAATCACTTACAGACACATGCACACACAACCGTTATGGTAATGATGTGATTTAGCCCCAGTGCTAAACTCTATGTAGCACTTTTAAAAATGATGCTAACGCTAATTACGCTGCTCCAGCAGAGAGGAAAAGGTGGGGGTTAGCTACTATTTCGTTTAAATGAAGAAGCTCCTATGTAAATTGTCAACGAAAATGAGACAAAGTGACTTTTCACTTAGCAGGGTTTAATTATACACAGTGCAATATGGGGAAAAGGTTGGGGGGCGGGGTTTCCTGCTTTTACATCGAACCTGTTGGGTGTCTTCCGTTAATTAGAGCTTTTGAACGAATAAAGGGAGTGTAAAATGAGAGGGTGAGGGAGAGATGGAAGAGGAGAAGGAAAGATATAGAGGTCTACAAGGAAAGCTTGATATTATCAGACTGTAATTAAGTTGTCACTTCAATTAGGGCGACTCAAATTGGAATTGTCTTGGGTTGCAGCACTGAGCAATGTCTGTTTGGTTAATTAGTCTGGTGAGTAGCCAGAAGATCGCACTCACACACACAGACACATCACCATCCAGGGTCGTTTACGGTCTCAGCTGACTGGTTTATTGTCGAGCATCAGGCAAACACGCAGAAGAACATGCGGTCCTCTACAGAATAATGTCGATTGAAGGTCAACTACAATCCATCTGTTATTAGTGAATAAACCTGTACCAGAGCATCATGTGGATGTCAGATTTACTGAGCTTGTCCTGAGGGCTGGTAAGAAACACCACTGAATAATATTAAGTGAATGTAGATGCCAAATGAGGGACTCTATTAGTCTTTTAATGCGTAGTTGCGGGAATTGATTTAATCCAATAAGCTTTACGGTACCCAGATTGATTAAAGTAAAATTACACTAAAGAGACTATGAGCGCTCGATTTAGATAAACTGACTGATCAGCTGTTTCAGCTCATTGAAATTAAGACATTAAATCTTGGTAAACACACATTTTTTATAAAAATATCAAGCATTTGTTAAGGTTCAGTTTGAATCTTAATGCTTTGTTTGTAAGTGTGTTGCATTATTGATGCAGATCAGTGGTCAGCGTATCTTATGAAGATGTGTGACAATTTTGCAAGTAATTAGTTTCAAGCCTCAGAGGTGTGAGATAAAATCTGGTGTGTTTTATTAGCCATTGGAGACTGTTAACAAAACACCATTTGGAAAACAAATTATAATCTTTCAATTGTGGTCATTCTCTTTCACATGTTTATTTTTCTCTCTCTGTATTTCTGTCTCTCTCTGGTCGATGAATATTGATGTGGGCTGTATTCCACCGGTCTGCACTGTTCTCTTTTTATGGTTTATCCATCACTTGGTGTCTGTGGCTTTGCTTCAGCTTCACAATGAGATGTATTACAACTACACTTGAAAATACTCTTGTAAAAGGCAGGGCCGTAGCAGTCCTGATGTTTATGGCTGTCTGTAGATAAAGATCACTTTATTGACAGCTGCCGTTACAAAGAGAAACGACTGTGTTGGGCCTGGGCAGTTCACACAAAGCATACAAAAACTGAACAGAGCAAAACACAAAAAACAAATAGACAGGTACTTATGATTGTATGGTCTATTTGGCCATATTTTTCCCTGAGGATGACAAGTAAATTCATATTTCACAGATGCACTTTATGATTTTAATTGAATGTTGTTTTTAACTCAACATCAATAAAATGCAGAGCAAATCTTCTATTGTTATCAGCTAACTCTGAAGAAATTTAACGCTGTGTGAAAAGGAACATTTTTTCCACAGCACGTCCTCATTTATTTTGACCTTCTTCGAACACCGTAAGTAAAGCTAAATTTCTCATTTCGCTGTCTGGTAAACCTTCTTTATGGATTTAGACCGTTTTGACAACTTTCTGGGTAAAAAAACAGCTGGTGGTTCAAATTCCGCTGACATTCCCATCTTAGTAAAAACTACAGTGATCCCACTGGAATAAGGGCATGAAATCATAGAGATCCTCTGTTAATAATTGGAACTCAAATGTCATTTGGAAAAATAATCCTATCCAAACAGTGCTTTAAACTGTCAGTGTTTACAACACAAATGCAGAGGACAACCAACAGCCACAATGATGTTTTATATTATCCCAGGGTGGATCTTTGGACAGTGCTGATCATAGCCATCCTCTGAGCTAATCACACATTACAAGAAATAAAAAGAGAAAGGGAGATTTGTACCCTTGAGGTCAGTAAAGCAAGGTTTGGCTGGTGGCTCTGTGGTGAGGAAAACATGTGAAAGTATGTCTAATACTGGATCTCTCACAGTTTGTTTCCTCTGTGTTATGAGCCTCATCCTGTGGCTTTAGGTCCCTGCAACCTCAAAATGACAGTCCACACCATGAGTCTAAATTTAAAATAAAAGCTTGCAATGGACATATATGGATGGAGGGGCAATTCTATATGGGAAGACACTTACTGTACATGTACTGTAGTTGCATGAACTGCATACATATATCAAAATGAGAAATTTATCTAGGTGGACTGTTATATGGGAAATTTTAAACTAGAGATGATCCACAATTCATAACAAGTTTAGATTCTGATGGGCCATGGCCAACCATAGCATCCCGTAGCAATTTTTTGTGACTCAAGCAAATGCAATTTTTTATTTAATTTGCCAGTTTATTACCTTTGTGATTTAGCATGTGTTTACCACAGATCGAATGGCTGTATTGAGTTTCACCACCAGAGAGAGGAGCACACTTAAAATACAGAAGAAACTTACCAGGACAAATGCAGTATAATAGTTGGATGAAAATATTCCCTAGGGTTTAGGTCAGAAGGCAAGCTAATAGTGTCTGACAAATACCAAATGATACAATTCAACAAAATGCCAAGTTATCAAAGGGCCATTGTGCTTTTGGGCTGGGTGAGACATGCAGAAAAAAGCAGCCAAGAGATTTTTTCAGTTGCTTAGCAAAAACGATTCTGTCTCTCTTTTGCCTTTTTTATAGTTATTATGTGGGAGAAAGTGGGATCCAAACATTCACAGAAACACATTGTTAAATGTTTGGCTAATACGTTTGTGAATGCATCTGTGTACTTTCTGTTTTAAACATATGTATGTGTTCACAAACTTGATCCCCACAGGGCCACATTCTTAAACACACATACATATTCCAATGTGACGTGGCATTTTAGCTCTTGGGTGGTCACATGTCAAATGATGATTTGTGTTGGCCATTTTATATGACATCACGCGACTGGATTAATCATTGGGGTAAAACATGCTTTATCTCCTCTTATCAGAGAGGCCTGCCTGTTTTACCTCTCTTAATAAATCCCATATGAGACCGAGCTGCCTCATCTGAACTGTGGTCTGGCATTCTGTGTCTATAGCCAGGAAATAGCTCAGTCAGAGAGGCGTGTAAACACTCTCTTGAGTTTTACAGTCCTTAGAGAAATAACAGCATTTGCAAATACCTGATCAACTTCACACAGCCGAGCCTGTTTTAATGCAATGGAGAAGAATCTAACAGCTCTTTATGGCTCCACCAGTTCTGTGACAAAACTGTCACAAATCATTCAGTAGAGATTTAGGTAAAATGTTTTCACAGCTCACAAACACTTTGGAGGGAGTTTATTAGTATGAGATTGTGATCTGGATGTTATTAAGACTGACACTGTCGTTTTGAACTGACACAGCATCTCTGCTAAGCCGAGGTAAAAAAATAGCAGTGCTAACACAAACACCATGATAAATTATATTTATTTGCAATCAGGCTTTAGCGTTTGCTGACAGCAAAAATGTTTTAACAGATCTGCGGCTGCGGTGTGTTTCATTATAATGCTTTTGCACTAACGGAGCAAAAAGGCTAATGAAAGCTAAACACACTGTGACCTTTGGTAAAGTCATACTACATAAGTTACAAATTACATTGAGAAAGACTGCAGTAAGAAAAGCTGCAGTACGAAAAAGGTTTAAATGATCTTTCACTCAAGAAGAAATCAAAAAACACTAAGAGGTCAACATATGTTATGTTAAGATTTCTTTATATCTGTAACCTATGTATCTATCCATCTGTCTGTCTATCTGTCTGTCTGTCGAGTACAGTAAGGATATCATATAAAACATATTGTAACCAGTTTTGAACTGGGTTTGAACTAAGAAAACAGATAAAATATGACACCATGACAAGAATCACTGTAGGTGTAGATATTGTTCTTTTAGAGTTAATGAAAGGTCTTGGACTCTCTCACCTCTCCCACACTTCAGACAGGGCTGAAGCTCTGCAGAACAGCTCACAGTTCTTGGCATGAGTCTAAAGAAGAACATTACAATTCTTCCATGAAAGCACAAGAATTTCTAGAGAGGCTAATAGCTTAATTAGCCCATAAGAAATAATAAAAGGCAGAAAAAAATGTGGCCGCCAAATTATGACAAAATAGCAATAACATTTTACCCCTGCAGATTCTTAGAAAATATGCAACTCATTAACTGCAGGGGTAATAGGCTAATTTCCTATACTGCAGACATGGTTTATTAGTTTAAAGCAAATATAAGTTTTTATTAAATATAGGTGTGGCCAACAGACAGCACATAAAATTATATTTTGTTTCCTTTCATACACTCAGATATGTAGGCATGTGTCTTTGTGGTGTTATTCTATTACTGTAAAAGCACAGTAAATTTTAATTAAAGAAATCCAGTTATAGTTTTTACAATAAAAGAATATGTTAAATGTAGTTTGACCTTTTAATGCCCCGTGGCCATATTCTTTATAAATATTATTTGGATTAAGGGATGAGAGAGATTTCAGTGTGGTTTCTATGAAGGTCTATGGAGACTGGGCATGGTTAATGTTGGTGTTTGAGAATGAGGTTTTGCAGAGTAGCAATTCCATGGGTATTAAGAGTGCAGCATGATCATTAAACAAGGGCCATAAAACACATCACAAATGGCCAAGACTGGACAATTGACCTCTCTGTGACTGCGGTGTACCTCCTTTGGATATGACAGTTAAGAAAATCTGAAAACTAAATAAAAATGCATTATCTGTTGAATCTGTCAACAAGATGCATCACTAATTGCATATTAAGTTTTCCTGACATGCTAAAATTGATCCCAATGTAAACATTATTCCATCAATACTTGACAGGAATACTTGAATTTCATTCTGTTCATTTTCATTTCATGTTCGCTTTCCTCTCTTTTGATAAAAGTGTTTGCTAAATTCCTAAATGTAAATGTAACGGAAAAAACTGGACACAAATAACCATTTCATTGTCAATATTACATTATTGACTTTGAAATTTAATGAGAGGAAGTGATGTGTAGTCATTCTAACATTTGTGTTATGATTGGTAACAAGACAAATGAAAATCAGTGGTATTGGGTTTCGAACAACATGAATGAAGGAACATTTATTTTTGGATCAACTATCCCTTAAAGTAAATGCCATAAAACATTTTCATAATTACAATGATTTGTATATTGCTGGTATATTGCACGTTCCCTGTTGTCCTTTGATAAAGACTTCTGCCTTTTCTCACACTTTGAATTTGGTCATATGGCCCTAACCAGAGGAGGCCTCTCTCCATCCCGGTGCTACATGCAGCCAACGAGTTGTCACACCTAAATAAGTGAGATCAAAGCTCTCTTCTGCCTTGAACACAACCAGAGATCTGCACCAGCCAGACCACCACACCACAGACACAACCTGTCCAACAAATTGCTCTGCCCCAATGATCCAAACTTTAACTTAATAATCTTGTATTTATTATTCACAGTATCGATTATCATGAGAGTTTTGACATGGTTTTGCAATGCCTTTTGGTTGTTTTGAGGTTGTAAAACCACAGTTTTATGTATTTGTTTGTTTGTTTGTTGTCATGTTTAGTCATGAAAAGCCACAGGCAAGGCAAAAGAATGCCAAAAAAAGAGGAAAAAACTGTGAAAGACTGGAAAAGGGTTCTGCCATCTCTACACTGCCAAGCCATAACCACCAAGGCTTAATTGTGATGAGGTTTCCACTTGTTAAACAACAGCTTTGGCTGGTGACAGAAACAGCTTTTCATAGGACAAACATGCTCGCAGCCCACAGTTCTCTGGTCTTTTCACTGAGCATGCCCAGAGAGTTGTTCTGGGGACTGTCATTAGCGAATTCCACAGGGGCAAGCAAGATGATTAAATGCTAACTTCAACGAGGCAGCAACTTCTGTGCCACAAAAACAATCACCAAAAATGAGGGCTGTAAATTTCTTTGGGCAACAGCAAGCCAACAAATAAGCAAACAGGGCAAAAAAATCTTGTAAGGGAAAGAAAAGAGAAAAGCAATTCAAGACGATGTTGTTGTTGATTAATTAAGGGATATTTGGGCTTATTGAGTTTTTAGAATGTAGAGGTTCAGTGACATCTGTTGGATCTTTGTTCCAGTATTCCACTTTATCCTTGGAAAACTAATCGACTTAAGTATGCACACCCAATTGAAGTAAACCTTTCTAGTCCAGATTGATCTGGGGAAATGTCATGGCAGATCATGTTAAAGCCGTACTCTCATTCTTTTCTCAAAAGGATATTTGACTCTACTTTTCATTACTGCCAAATCAAATGGTTGCCTTTGAATACTAAAAGCTTTAATTTTCTGCTAACAGGACAAAAATTTTGGTTTAAGGCCCTTAAGAACTAAGGAAATGGTTTTAGGCCCCGTTTGCTTAAAATAGATGTGAATCAGATTAGTTGGAGACTGTTGTAGAGAAACAATGGTCATGAGGTACTGTGTCTACTGTCAATAGTGAATATAAAATATAGCTTCCATAATCATTCACAATGGTTTAGAGATACAGTAAGCCACACTGTTGTAAAAATAAAGATTAGCTGTCACGTGTTCTTGAAAAAGTTATCACGCAATTTTGTTCAGGTTTAAACACATGTAGAAATAAATGTAATCATAAACGAAAAAAGATTCAAATTTACAAAAGATGTGTAGCATGCTCGGGGAAAATAAGATCTGTATCATGAAACAGACATTTTAATGGCTTGGTTTTTGGTAACAGCTTTGTGGCATTATGTTATTGATATTTTTTTGGCAATGAATGAAAGACCCAGAAAGAGAGAGTTATCGGGGGGTGGAGAGAGGGGTAGAGAAAGAGACCCAGGTCACACTTGAAAAAACACAGATGTTTTATCAAAAATGAGTCACCCTATGAAGTAAGAGCTTATCAGTCAAAAGGCTGTGACTGCCAGATGCAACTGTTTCAAGACAAAACCAAACTTTTTATGTGCACAATAAAAAATGAAGGGAACAAGTCTAAGTTACTGTAGTGTCAGCCGCTGGTCATTTTAGGATTTTTAAGTCTTTATCACAGATATAAAAACTATAGATTTGATCATTTAAAGTCAGATAAAAAAATATTTTTTTTACATTATATAGATTACTATAGATTATATTTTATATAATCTATAGTCTTCCTGGTGGCAGGCTTTTTGTGCAACTGTTGTTCATCTCAGTGTTATAAATGTAGTGCATTGTATTTAGATCATGGACAAAGTCTAGAAGGTCTGTTTTAAATTCTTTTACATAAGACAAAAACACATTACATGCAAGGCTTGTGGTACATAATACAGAGTTAATTGTTTATCTAAGGCTTTACATTTCATTTTAGACCTCATGTAAGGCAGACTATACAACCACAGTGAGACCTGCAAGTATTGGAAACATTTTCATCAGTGGTTGTTTATGATAATTTATGCTCATACAATCACAGTTGACTCAGAAAACTTGCAATAGTATTTTTCCTTGGAAACATTTGTATGTTACTGAGCAATTTAAGGTTTATATTCTAAACCACATAGAAGAAAAATATTTATATATTCTATAATAAGCTAAGTATTACTCAATTATGCCCAATAACAAAGAAATAAATGTGGGTAAAAATAGAGCAATTACAATTATCTATGTTTTAATAGTAGGCTGCTATTGGGTCTCTTTTCTTCACATGCCAGTCTATAATTGCAAATTATAATAACAATATAGTTATTTTGTTAACTTACTTTAATGTGATATTTTGTGCAATGTGTGTAGACAAGAAACCAAGGCACCCAAGAGACAGAGAAAGTTAGTCATGATAAAAGTACCGTATTACAGCAGGTCCAGTCCTTTCCAGTGTGGAACAAACTGTATTATCCGAAATAGGATAAAAGCATTTATTCAGATGTGTCAATACATATTTGAAGAATATATTGCATAAAATTTATATGAATTTAACACACATTACAAAATGTCTATACATTTTTGTATATCTGTAAATTGTACTAATAAATTACAGGCTTAAATCCTTCATGTATTTACAGCTAGTTTTATTCAGCAAACTGTGGCATGTGGGCATTGGAGGAGTTTGCAACAAATAGATTACTAAATACTCAAGCTTTCCAAAAATCTCTATAAATCTCTTCTTTTTCTTGTTCCCATCTGCTGATTTTAGCCTTTTTTAAAACAGTACACCTTATTGTGAATAGTGGATTAACATGATAACTTCCCAGACACTATTAGTTAGATTTCAGCTTGTCACCAGTTCAAAGAATGAACCATATAGAGTTTAGATATCCTGTATTGAGTGATGAGCTATTAGTCTTTATTGTCAATTCTGTTAGCAAACCTGTGGCTATTATAACAGCGAGAGGAAACATCTACAGAATTTATTATGATACACTATTTGCTTTTGGTGTAGAGTGTTTTTATAACGATTATGGACATTAATGAGGATTTTACAGTGATGATTAACAAAGCTTAAAACTAAAAAGACAATGTCTTTAGTTCTGACAACAGATCTCAGCAGTATAATCCTTATGAGCACAAACTCTTTCAGAATTCTGTTGGGTTATGGAGAATTATACAAAGATCTTTCCTTCCCAAAAGAGGTTAAATGATGGATGGATTCTCATTTGGAATAAAACATGAATTAGGAATGTTGTACTCCAGGTGAGAGTGTTTCCCTGTTGTCTGTCCTAGGACTAGTTTCCTGTGGCCTGCAATGTTATGAAACCGCAGCTGGTATCAGGTCAGTGATTCTGAGGGCCGCTTCTACCAAAACCAAATGTTAGGCACATCAGATTTGTGTGATCATGTGCGAGGTGTTAGTGTAGGGTGGAAAGCAGCGGCCTAATGCCTCTCGCGTTCATGTTGGTGCACGCAGAGCGTGTCTGAATGGTCGCCAGATGTATTTAGGAAGGCAAAAACACAAAGGCAACCGAGTCGAAACATATCGAAAACTTACACTGCGGTGTGTGTGCATGCACACGCTAACGGGGCCTTAATGAGTCTCACAGTTACATCAAAGCCAAATTACACCAGTTAAAACCTGTCTCACACTTCTGTCTAATGCGGAGAACGAGAGATCTGATATGGGCCCTTTATAACAGAACTAAAACCGCACAGACAAAAGCTAGCCATGTGCTAACCATTAGCGATCCTTCGCTCTGATGGGAGCAACATGTATAAAACAAGAGAGACATAATCTCAGCAGCAGCAGCGAGGAAAAGATTTCAACATCAAAGACACGGCGCGCATTACCCAAATGTGCGGCTTCAATCTTCTTGCGTCTTTATTGCTTTTTCAGATTTTTACATTTGTTAGATCATTCTGGGAATGAAGTGTACAGGCTAGACTGGAGCAAAACTGACAGCTGTTAGCGGTCTCGCTATGATGGCAGAGAGAGAGAGAAAGAGGGAGAGAGAGAGAAAGAGAGAGCTGAGCTGCTCAAAATGGACGGTGAATGTTGCTTAGTGTGGATGTGCTGACAGCGCCCATGGACAAGGAGGGAATGTTTCAGCATGTCAAAATCAAGTTTGCAAAGATGTGAACTAGCCCATAAAACAGTGCTGGGGATGAATAGGGAAAACAGAGAGCAAGAGAGAGAGAGAGAAAGGGAGAGAGATAGACCACAACTGCCTGCAGTCTGTGCTTGTGGCTGAGTGACACCATGTTTGCTTGTGTCTGTGTTGTGTTCTCGTGTTACAACAAAGCCAAAACAAAAACAGACAACAGGCACACCAATGCCCAATGCTTGTAAGTATGGCATGAGGCCTTGTAAGAGCCAAAAAGAGATAATGAGCAGCAGTCTGCAAGACAGACAGCTCTGTCTTTAGTTTAACTCTCATTCCCACAACACCAGCTGCTCAGAGATATTCAATGTCTTATGCAACTGTATTTTAAAGGAGAAATACTCAAAATACTGTGGTGTGTCAGTGGTTCAAGAGCAGGGTTTGCAACCTAAACGACTTAAGTTCGAGCCTCGCAAGAAACAAACGTCTAGCTGCACCATTGTTTTATTCAGCAAAACCATAAACCTCAGGTTGCTGCAGGTTTTCCTGTAATAAGTTTAACAGTCAGTTTTGATAAAACAGTCTGTTAACTACTTTGACTACTTTACTAAAATAATGATAAATAATAATACATTATTTTAACAATAAACAATAATACAGTATTTAATAAGCATCTTAAAAGCAGTGGCAAATTACTTAAAAAAGGTGTTTTGCCATCACTGTCAAACTGTTTTATGTGCACATGATTAAAGTTCACATAAAATCAGATGTGCTTCACCAAGCTATTTTGAGTCTCACGTCCTTTTTAAGAGGAAATGGATGTATGTGGTGCTCTGCATTTGATATGACTTAAGTTTCCTGCTCGCTCTCTTTTTCTCTCTCTGCCTGCAGTGCAGCTGGTTTGGTCTCCTTAAGGTTTTTGCCTTTAAAGTTCTTGATCCCACAGGATGCTAATCACACCTGTGAACAGAAAGAGCACAGGATGAATACAGGAATAGAGGAAGTAACACCTGCCGTCCTTTGATTTCTTCTCCTTTATTTTTCTCAGTCACTCCATTTCCAGAACTTTTTTATCTTTATGAGGTGGGATGAGTTTCCTGCATGGGCCGCTGCATGCAAACTCACTCCTTCCCAGCTAACAATTTTAGGTTGTAAGAACATTTCCATAATGTTTCCATTAAGTAACAAAACCATTAAAATGTTATTTTGAAAGTTCTAAAAAATGGTCAAACATCCATTTTTTTTTGTATAATATTAATGTTATTGCTTGGTTAAAAATGTTCCACTAACTACTTAGGAATTATTTGAACATTTTTACTAACTTTAAGAGAATGTTAGCCAATGTTCTGGGAATGTTTTCTATTAGCTGGGTTAACTTGCTCTCTCACTGTCTCATTTGCTCTCTCACTGACTATATTGTCATCTTGTTGTCGGACAAGCTGTAAAAAATGTTGATAAAGTTAAAACATGACTGTGACATGATGCATTAAGATGATGCATTTTAAGTTCTCTTTATCTGTCCCCAGTAATGTTACTTTGTTTTGGCAATTTAAATGTGGTCAATAAATTAAATAAATGCTAAATTTCTCCTTGAGCTAATGTATTCATGTCAGGGAACCGAAAGCTTGTTTGTTTAACAAATCATTAATTAACAACAAAAGAAACTAATTTAACAATTTCATTTTTAATCATATCACCAATCGAATCACAAGGTCTGAACAGATGAGTAGGCAAAATGTGCAGAAAAGATAGAGATAAAGAGAGAGAAAAAAGAGACAGAGAGAAAGCAAAAGTAGCTCTTTTTTAAATCAGGGAAACAAACAGGATTGGGGGGCAGTGCTAACTTGGGCAGGTGATTGCTGAAACAACAAGAAGACAAAAGATCATCTTAATGAGAAACACTGACTTATCTCTCTCTTGTTTTCTCTCCCACTGAGATTCAAGTGGATCCATGTGATGTTGGATTCAGAGCTCACATCTGGATCTGAATGCCATGACATTGTGTGTATGGGTGCGTGTGTTCTGTTGTTGAGACCCTTATTAGAGCACATTGAGCTTTTTTGTTCATGAATATAATTATCCACTTTTTTACTTATGCAACAGAGCAGTAGCCAAGTCAAATGACAAACAGACCATGGTCATAAATTAAGATTTTTTTAATGGTTTTCACTCTCATAATGTTTGCCACTTACTTTGTGCTGCAAACTGCATAGCTATTTATTTTCTTTCCATCATGTTCTTCTCTCTCTCTCTCGTTTAACAATAAGTTTCCAAACAACAAAACAAATGTGCCATATGTGGAATGGCTTCGCTGCTTGCATTTGCGATTTAACTGCTGAACACATTGAAAGTAAGTGCACTAAATGACACTAAGGGTTTATGGTGATATAAAAAGTTTAGAGCATGTGTGTGTGAGAGCTCAGTGTTAGGACAATGGCATGCGATTTTGGGAGCAAATCTGAGGCCCTTTTCACGAACAGGGTACATTTTGGTGTCCCATTACTGTTTTTAAAGCATTAAATTCAACAACTCAAACTCAAAACAAGTGCCATGTTTTATGTTATGAGAAGAATTAGATAAATAATTATCTAGCAAAACATTAATGTAGCATGAAAAGCAAGACATTTCAAACATATCAAAATTTTGTAACCCCCTTAAAATAGTTGTCTTGGCCTGTACAAAAATTTTGAATTATTGATATAATGAAAAATTTAGATCATGACAGAACATGCATTGAATTTAAAACTACAGATTTTCTTTAACTTTATGAAATAAAAAATCTATAAATTACATGTATTTGGTGGGGGATACTGGTTTGATGCTGGATGAACATCTACTCCGTGTTCATGTTGACAGTCACCAGTAATGGCCAGTGATGCTGCTTGTTATTCAGAGCTGGTTCAGAGCAGATCCAATAACAAAATACATTTGGATTATAAAAATAGAAATAGAATCCACATACTGCTTAAATCGCTGCGGTCTGAAGAAATGAAAGAAAAACAACTCATATAAGCCCATTTTAACTCAGCTGTCTCTCTGTTTCTGGGAAAATGCTTGGTTTGGTGTTTAACACACACAAATGTGTAAATTAGAACTATATATGTTCATGCATCCGTCAAAATATGTAAGGGTTCAAGCATTTTCATTTCTCCACAGAACATAACAATACTTCCTGCTAGCCGCACATCTGCAGTGGATAGCAATAAGATGCTTTAAATGCATGCCAATGCTCACCACTGAGGGAAAAAAGACAGACTAAAAATGGATCTAAAACCAAACTAAATCCAGGCTGAAATCAAACCTAAACACAAATGTGGAGAAAATCAACTCCCCTCCCTCAGATACAAGAGTCACATTCACATACTTATATACTGCAGATTCATGTTTTTTGTTAGCTAATCTCTATTTCCCAACGGTGCTGTTTTAGATCTATATGTGTCGTCTTCATTATGGCCAAATCCTCTTCAGCTTTAGTGCTCATGTCAGTGCAGAAGCAGTTGGATTGAGGATAAAACAGCTTGAACCAGCGCGAGTTCCAGCTGCTGGGGTATTATTACTAAATTAACCACACAGTGTATCTGTTAATTGCTTTCCGCGTAATGTGCTTTTCAAAAGCCCCGACGTTTTATTCTTTCCAACAGTTTAAAGGGAAAGAGATATCACGGACAATTTTAAATGAAATATTTCTCCCTCTCACATCTTTCTTTCTCTATCGTTCTCTCTTGGATGGATGATTATAAGAGCCTCTGGTGAAATATAACTGAAACTGCAGCATTAGGCACCTGCTACTGCGTGCTGTGTCTTTCAAATGAACACATATTATACGGCATGATACTGTGCATTAAGTAGTCAGCATTCATCAAAAATACAGTTAAACCCTTATTGCCAAGCAATTTTGTTTTCTGTTATAAAAATTTGAAGAGAGCCTTTTATATTTTTATTTTTTCTCTCATTCATTTTTCTGCTTCATACATCGCAAACATTTCCACGTTGCCTGTCATATATAAACTGGTATGTTTGTTTATTTGCCAGTGTATGTGTGTGTGTGTGCTGGCGTGTGTTTGTGTCCCCAGCTCTGAGGCTCCAGTAAGCTGTAATTGTTTGCTGTAAAACATTAATTAGAAGCAGATGAAGTGGGAGAGATTTCTAGCATCTTTGTTTTATGGATAATTTGAGGTTACTTACACAAAATAAATGAGATAATAACACAGATCAAGACTGTATACATATGCACACATACAATCACTGTTGGATGGGTTTTATCTAAAGTGGATTACTGGACTACCACTTATTTTCGGTACACCCAATATTATTAGTAATTGTATTTATTAGAAGAATAAATAAATAATGGCAGACACTGTTAAAAAAAATAGACAAATTAGACAGCAAACTAAACCTGCCTCACAAGAGTTTAGTGACTTTCAAAGCTATTCTAATACATTGCCATCACTATTTTGGGATAACATGGGATATTTAACCCCTGTGCTGGAGTCATAGTGAGACATTTTCTATTACACAATGTCTTAAAATTTCTCTTGTTCCTTTATTGTCCAATAGATGGCTGACTTGTACAGCAGACACTCCTTTCTCTGTCTCTGTTCTTTGCATGTGGATCCTGCATTTTGGCACAGCTTTGCTATGTTAAAGTTGCCATTAAATCACGATTTCTCCACGCATACAGTATATTTTTGACCAGAAGTCCAAATCCACTCAATACCATTTAGGGATCAATTCTGGAAACTATATAGAGTCACAGCAGATGGAGAACTTTACCAGACTGTGCTTTCATATGCAAATGCTTTATTGATTTGATGTGTGGTTGCTTTGCCCTGTAAATCTGAGCACAGGGAGGCGTCACACTCTGAATCAGTGTTCAGCACGTTCAGCTGAGGTTAAGGTGTACAGCACACAGAACGGCTCTCAGCCTGTGACACAGTCCAGCTCAGATGTTATGAATAAATAACTACTCCACACCAGTAGCTCTTCAGCTTTTAAGACAAATATTGAGGCATATATAACGCATATCTGCTTTTCCACATAGAAAACACTTGAAATGAGTGACACTAAAAAGACTGTTTGCTGTCATTGGTTGAAAGTTGAACGTGCAATTTTCCTCTTTCATTCCCTGTTCCTCTCTGTTGCATCACTGTGTGAATTATTGTCACACTCGTTTCTTTGTCACAGACTTGACATTCACTGTTTATTTCATCCAGCTTCCATTCCAGCAATAGAGAGAAACTGAGCTGAAACTTCTGGCTGACTGTGTTGAGTTTCTCTCTCTATTTCTTTCCTTTCACTCTGTATCTTTCATTTGAGTGCTGAGAGGATTAAATCAATTATGTTGATTTTGTATTTATTGCGTGCATGGCCTCAGTCGTTTGTAATTAGCTTATAGCTTTTGATGTGAGGTAATGTGATGAGAGGGTTACGGAGGGAGGCGAGAGAGAAAGAGAGAGAGCGAGCGAGAGAGAGACACACAGAGAGAGTCAGGCGCCAATGCTTGTGGGTTCCTGGCCATCCCTTTGTTCTGACCCAGTCATAGTTGAACAGGTGAGTTCCACCTGAGTGGAGCAGGACAGAGGGGGAAAGGGGATCAGTGTCGGGGGCTAAAGGGGCACATGATTCAGGGTAGGACCACCCAACAGTTTGGCGTCAAACCTCAATCAAACATTCATTACACATGGGGTACCCCCCCAAATCTTTTCCTATACCCCTCAAATACACAATTACCTTTAAAGTCAGCCTTACCACTCCTCTATATCCCAGCTCCCTTAACCGTCTCTCGTATTCCCACCCAGGCCTCACTGGAAAGCCACAGCCACCCCCTCATGCTCTTGGGAGATGTGGGTGGCCGCTTTTGGCTGGTCAGTTCAGGGGATGTAGTTTTTACCTTGTAAAGGGCATCCTTCCTGTATATGGTGGTCTTGAGGATGGAGTAATAAGTTATACATCAGACAGTCAGAAGCCTAGAGGGACACCTCAGACCTCAAATGGAGAGGAGGTGCACCAGAAGAGAGCTGGAGAGAGAGAAAGTTAAAAGAAATTAAAGCCAGTCCTCTTAGGATCTGAGTGAGAGGTTAAAATCAAGGGTCAGACAGTGTTTCAGGCATACATTTAGTGCTGGAGTCGAATGGCTCGGGTTGGTTCAGAGACAGAGAGGCTGTTTGAAGATAAATTTAGTCCTGTTCTCTAGTGTCAGTGAGGAGGCATTTTAATGGCCCTGCACTGAAAATGACTGAGATGGACTTCAGACAATAGGCGACTTTAAAGTCTTGCCCAGTGTTATTCAAAGATGGTCGCCTAAATACACCTACTCGTTTCCAGCATATACATACATATTACACACACACATAAACAAATACAGACAACTATGCACAAACATAAAATCAGACTCGTGGACACACACACACACACATCTCTCTGCTTTGTTTATCTTAGGGGTCACTACGCCACATAAGGCCCCAGTGCTAAAACACACATGGCTGCTGCCACGGTTACTAAAATTGCTCTGCGGCTGTCTGAACATCCCATAATAAAATAAACTTTGCATGTTTCAGGGTGCCTCACTGAGGATTTAATGACTGAGGATTTCAAACTCTGGTCAAATTCAAATATGTTACAGAAAAGCAGAGCAAAAACACTCAAACATCTTAAAAAGCCTAAGGATATTGGATTGGACGTCAGCAGCTTTCAAAGGCTGTTTTAGTTGGCAAACGGAGCGGCGGATATTCACGGGAGAAGTGTGTGCTGTGCGACACTGCTCCACGAATAACTGCATCACAGTAAGCCATAGGAAACTGGTGGTGAAACTCAACACATGTAATGGCAGCCACAGGCTAGCAATGCCAACCAACACTGCGTATCCTCTGAAAAAAGACTACTGCCACAAATCTGCAGTGCATCGCTGATTTTAGTGTGGTATAATGTCATGGCCATTTTGAAGATGTGTTTTGTGTGTTTATATTACTTATTTTATCTATAGGTTTTTATTATTATTACTTATACGGTTATATACTTAAACATTTATGTAAACTCAGGTAAATAAAACAGTCCCCCAAGGAACCCCAAAAATGGACCTCATAAGATGCTATACATTACCTCAAAAGATTTAGGTTAGATGTCATATTTAATATGAAAACATAGATGTGAGGGATTAAAGTCTGTTCAATATGTTATACTGTGTTAAGGCCTTAGGTCATATCAAATTTTCACAACCTATGTTGTTTGGAGAGAAAGACATATTTTTAATGTTTCACTAGCTGAACAATCGGCATTCAGGCACACAACAGTAGGACATTTTCAACCGACTGAACTTCTACTCCTTATAGCTTTGATTTTGTCAAATTAAATATGGCATCTATCCTGTCTACAGTGTAATGTAAAAGAGGGTTGATGTGTAATTTTGTTGCATGTTTTCTCAAAAGAGACAGAATTTTTTTTTCTAAAATCTTGTGTGAAAGCTCAGACTGTTCTGTGATGGGGGACTTTATGCATTTTAATATTTTGACATTTTTTATATTATTTTGAAAAATAAAAAAATTGCTCTTTAATTAGTACCAGAAGTAATTAGTAACAGAACTTCTCGTATTTAAAAGTCTAATAAAGTGAGAAAAACTAGAGGTAATAATCATTCCCAAAATCCTGATCTGAGCAGCTTCATTTTAAGATTGAGAGATTGTTCTGCCTCTTGCTGAATAAAGGCCCAAATCGAGGATTCAAGTTTAATTTTTTGTCATTTTAGATTAATTTGCTAAATGACTATATTTTAAATGAAGCTTCAACTTTAATAATTAAATATGGTGACAGAATCAGTCACAATATGTACCACATTACTCTTAGGACACCTCTGGGATATCACTGTAGTTTCCCTATGCTGCCAATACATTCCCACCCTCAGTCTCATATAGGGCAGCAAAGAAAGGGTGATAAACAATAGAGAATAAAAGGCAAAAACTTTGCAAAGAAACACATGTGGCATGAAAACCTGTGGTCTGTGACGCCTGGAAAACGTCAGTATAAGAAAGTAATAATTAAAGATACACAAACCAGAAAAAGGACAGAGAGGGTGAAAGACAGAAAAATAGTGATAAAGAGCAATTTAGAGAGTTTTGAATGGAAATAATGAAAATACATATTAGGAGAGTAAAGGTTGCAAGCAAGAGTGCAAGGGCTTTTTTTGCTCGTGGCTGGGAGGCCACTGTCATCATGTCTTAGGAATTAGGCAGACACATGCGTTGGTGCTGCTGTAGGAGTGAGGCGCCGCTCTTGGCCTGCGGTTGGGGAACATGAAAGGGTTTGTGGGATGAGCAGGAGGGCTGGCCTGGCCCCTGGAGCGCTGTGCTGCTCCTAGCCAGAGAAATTTGGCAGCATGCTCTTAGTGCAGCCCGCGGAAGGAATCCACTCCTATATTCCAGCAGGGAACCACAACTCCAAACAATCCCCCGAGAACAGGGCTGCTGACAAAACAACTCTGTCCGCACTCGTTC